>LGRX02005546.1:60764-76699 GCA_001247695.2 Cymbomonas tetramitiformis
AATTAGCTCCCCAACGCCCCGCGAATGTGACCCGATGTGAAATATCACTTCTCGATGCCTAGTAATAACTTCTAGATACTTCTCACAACTTCTAATAACTTCCCCGTATCATTTGCAAATCTCACGCGCCCGCAAGATATGCAATTTCTGCTTTGCAGCCATTTTACAGACGAAATTAGCTCCCCAGCACCCCGTGAATATGTCCCGATGTGAAATTTTGCTTCTCATTGCCTACGGATGACTTCTAGATACTTCTCACAACTTCTAATAACTTCCCCGTATCATTTGCATATCTCACGCGCCCGCAAGATATGCAATGTATGTACGGCAGCCCGTCCGCGACCTGTAAGCAGCCCTGTGGCCACTACAATTATCAAAAATATAAAATATTGCCTCTAGATGATTTCTTTTAACCACTAAGTACTTCTTGAAACTTCTTGCGACTTCTAAATGTCATTTTCATCGATTATGCAATCCGGGCCCACCTAGCCGTGCTACATGCCTTTGTGCTCACCATTGAATAATTTCTGCAACAATAAAGTGTTAAATTCATCGAACAAGATACTTAATTTTCAAAATAACATCAATATTTATTCAGTTTCAGATTTGAATAAAAGGTATGAGTCAAATGAAAGTGAAAAGAAACGATATAGAGTTCAAATGAATAGCTTGTTCAAACAATTAGGTGACTTACAACCGTCACAAATTCAACAATCATTTTCAAATAGTCTTAGGGAAAAAGCATATCATGTCGGAATATCTTCTTATCTCGGTTCAAGAAATTATCAATCTGATTTGTTATTTCCGGGCGGTTATGAACATAACACCTATGTGACCGCTCAAAGACAATTGAATAAAGATATTCTTAACAATCGATTCAATATCGACCCGGAGCTTTCAAATTATGACGCCGTAGTACTCAATAATGGAAATAATCAGATACATATTGCATATCACGGTGCGTCGTCAAATCCATCTTACTTAAATGAAGATAGAGCGGACATATTTTCGGTGATTAAAGGTAAACATGAAACAAGTAGTAAGGAACCGACTATAGGGCACGCTTTTTTATCACTATAAAAACCCTATAAAACCCTATGACATATGTCATAACCCTATGTCATATATGTCATAAGTCATACAAGAAAATGACAAGTAAAATGACAAGTAAAATGACAAGGAAATATACAATAAATATACAATAAATAATTACGTAATAAATGATAAATAAATTACGTAAATAAATGTGTAACAAAATAAGAAATAAATAAGTTCTAAAATAAATTTAAATAAGTTCTTAAATAAAAGATGTATATTATTACTTATATATTATAAATTGTTCTTAAGTTATTTTATTAAATTTGCATAAGTAATTGAATTGTACCTATTCTTGTTTTATGTGGCTTTATGTTATTCATATAGCACAATCTTCGAAGCAAACTCATTTTGGCACCTTTATAATGGAGCACACTTGTATCATCCACATTATATTCATAATTATGCCAATAATGGTCATAATTATTAAAATCATAATAATGCCAATGATATTTATATGCGATGAAAGATTCGTGGAATTCACATTTAATGAGCCTATTAGGTTTACGGCAAGTAAAATCTATTTTAATATGATATTTTTTTGAATATAATAATGATATATTTTCGTTTTTGTCTAATTCTTTTAATTCTTCAAATACTTCTTTCATTTCAAGTTGATGTTTCATAAAGTAAATCTTGTCTTGAATATCAAGGGGAAGATCATTGAAAGTATTAGTCATTGTGATTTGTTCTACCTTATGAAGTCTAACTCTTTAAGTGGAAAATTTTCGTTACAAAAAAAATGTATAACATTTACTCACTCATTACAAAAAAGTCTTTTCAAAAATAAAGAGTCTTTTAAGAAATGTACAATAAATTTACAATAAGTAAAAATACATTCTTCAATATACATATACAAACATTAAGTCACTCATTAAAAAAAATTCTTTTGCAAAATACAAAGTCTTTTTGAAAATATACCAAAAAAAGGTGTATATAAGTTTTTGAGGCTTTTGTCCCCCTTTAGAAAGCCGAAGAAAATTCTTCAAGAAAAATCAATAGGTATCAATTCCAAAATAAATCGTATAACTTCATTATTTTCAAACAAGGTACCCTCAAGTGATGCTATTCTTAATTGAATTTCATTATTAGCAAAGTAGTTAATACTTGATGTCATTGTGAAAATTTTTGTTGGAACAGTTTGCATCGTTATTGATGAACATCTTACAATATAGTTTACGCCAATAACTGAATTTACACTAGCATCTTGATGAGTAATTTTAAAACTCGCCGTATCAGTTCCATCCTCGGCCACTAAATTGAAATTAAAATAGGAAATAAATGAGTTAGATTGAAATTGAAGAGTACGAATATTATCAGCACCTGCGGGTAACACGATACCCTTTGCAGATTTCGAATAATCTACTTTATTTACAATTTGAACAGAATCACAATCAATATTACGAGCTCCAGAAATATCACCAGCCATATTGATTCTAAAAAACTTAGGTACTGATGAATCAGGTTTTGTTTCAAAATTTATGAAATATATTGTTGAAATACTTGATAAATCTACACCTGCGGTATTTAAATTTATGAAACTATTACCTGATGTTTTTGTTCCAAATAAATCAATATTTGTTTGATTATTTGCAGTGTTGTTTATTTCACCATTTACTCTTGCATTACCATTGACTAATAAGCCTGAATTTGTATTTACTTGCAAAGTTTCGCCACTAACAATAACATCATTTTTATTACTTGTAGCATCTCCGCTTTGTAATTCAACATATGCTTGACCACTGCCTCGTGTATTTAATAAAATGTTTACATCTATAGAGGAGTCGCCTATCAATCCTGTAGCGTTTAGAAAATATAAATCATTTCTAACATAAACATCACCATTTGTTCTTTCAATATTATTACTTCCAATATCTGTCCATTTACTTGACCCGCCGGTAGGTGCATTTCCATTTACCGTATCACATTGTATATTTTTGCAAACAATATCATTTCCAAAAGAAGACATACTATATATTATAAAAGATAAAATTAAAACATTTCATATCCCATACCTTTATTGACCCATACTAATAAACCTTCACCGGCGTTCAATGTAGTAGTTTCCATTGCATATCCTATCAAAGCATCGTTGCTAGATACAGCACCTGAAATTATTTCACCATTTGAACTACATTTGACCACTTGTCCTTTTGTCCAAGAAACATTAGCATTTTGATTTCTGCAGGTAGTGAAACCTCTACTTAAAACAAAACAAGAATTACCGGCTGTACTATCTTGTATACATACACCCAAAACACAACAATTTCCTGTTTCGGACCCAGGATTTGAATATATTTTCACACCATTTACATTTGTAGACAAATCATCAAATCCTACAATTGTACCGGCTGTGATTGTTGTAGAAGTTGTGTTTACAAAAGTAAAAATACTTCCGGTATGATTTATTGGGCTTGTCGGTAAAACTGATTTGTAACTTGATGTTATGTTAAGCAACGGTATTTGACAAACATTAAGTGACGCTGATGGTGATGTATACGCCCAGTTTATGGAATTGGTAATGTTTATTGCAGGTGTGTTTAGTTCGGCTGTGAGATTTATACTATTTCCTGTGTCGCCAACTTGCAGAACTTGTGAAAGATTTGGAATTGTTGAACCCGCTGGTTTGGCACCTTTACGTATTTCGCCTGAAGTATCGTCGTATTACAACATAAGTGTTTCAGTTGATATATCTGAAGAAGCTCGTATTGGTTTCACAATACAAGAATTTGCTTGTGTATTATTTAATGCTTGACCGGTAGCATTGATACAAATTGTATTATCAATAGATGAAACGGCTCCGGTATTTTGATTTGCATATGCACCTATTGAAACTGAATTCACACCGCTATAATTTTCACCACTAAATCTACCAATAGATACTGATTCCACACCGGCGTTGTTTTGACCACTATCATCACCTAAATTTACAGAATAATTCCCCGCTTGATCATTTGCACTCCCAGAACCAATAGCTAAAACATCGATTCCACAATTAAAAGAACCTGCATTTCTCCCAAGCAATATTGATCGTTGTGCATTTACATAACCGTCATCATTGGTTGTCTCCCCAATACGAATTTTGGCATCTTGTGTGCCGCCTCGAATTCTAATTAAATTTCCATCTATTTCATCTTGGTTTATTGTGAATTTTCCACTCCCGGTAAAAGAAATATCATTTGTGGTAGTGGTACTTCCTTGGTCACAAACAGATTGTAAATTTTGGTTAGCCCCGGAAGGAAGGTTTTGAAGCAAAGAACCGTCACCAATAAATTTTCCAGAATTCAAAGTAATATCACCGGTGTTTAAAATTAAAGGTCCATCATTTAAAAGTACACCTGCTCCAAGTGGTTCTACGTTTAATGTTGTTTGCATAAATGACCATTCATTTATACCGGTGTCTCCTATTTTCAATCTCGTTTGAGAAACAGGGTCTAAAGATTTTATTTCAAATGAACTATCAAGTTCATCTAAACCTATGGAGAATTTTGATTTGCTTGCAGGATTGTTTAAAATGAAGTCATAAAAATTGATGTTATTCACTAAATTTAAATCACCATCAGTTTGTAATTTCATAAATTCTCTTTGATTATTTACATCAGAATTGTCAATAAAATCAATATCATTTTGATAAAAGAAATCTGAAGCCATATGAACTGTTTGACAAGGATTTGAATTATCACCTATTTGATTTACATTTAATTGATTAATTGTCAAAGGGTCAGGAATAGTTGTAGGAGTTTGATTTCCATTAAATGTATTTGCGACTATATTATTTCCAAATGAAGACATTATAAATTACAATATAAATAAAAAAATTATTAATTTTCAAGTTTCATAAATACCGTTCCAAATTTATCAGCAGGATTAGCTTTGAATACATATAATCCATTTACGGGTGTAATATTTTCATCCGGTGGAACGTTGGTTGTTTCTACAATAGGCAAACCATCAAATCTTACTTTCATATTATTTGCTTTTGCAGCCATATTCAAATTTACAATACCAGGGTCACCGCTTTGACTACCATCAATGTTCATATTGATATCAGCTCCAATCATTTGAAAAGTTGTTCTTGTTGTTTTATCTTGAGCACCAATAAACACACCGTTATTTACTTTGATATTTTTATCTAAAACAAATTCATTTCCAAAAGAAGACATTATATATAATATCAAATAATTTTTATTTTACAAAGAATGTTGGTGCAAGTTTAAATAATTTATTGTTTAATGGATAAATATCAGGAAATGAAAACATAGCATTTTCTTTTGTGATTTTGTCACCGTGCCCTAGTGTATACGATTTAAAACCTGACATAAGGTCAACATTAGAGACTCTTGCCGGTGGTCGTAAATCTTGTATTGTTTTGCAGGGAATAATCATCATTGAAGGACTTCTAAATCCTGAAGTTAACATTAAATTTGGTAATGTAACATTTATTTTCCCTAAAGATTTTCCTAGATTTTTAGAGTTTATTTGTCCAGCTTGTTCTACCATATATTATTTATAAATAAATAAGTTTTACACAACAACTTCAATCATTCTGCCCATACCTATACGAAGTGTAGATGTACATTCACAAATTACAAAAGTTTCATTATCAACACCGGGAATAGCTTCTTGTAAAGCATCTGTACCTGCTTGTGTTTGTAAGAAGAATTGAGAGTTCAAACCACGTGTGTCTAAGCCACTAAGACTACGAACATTCATTTCGGAAGGCATATTAAGTCTTAACATAGCAGTCCAATAAGAATTATACCAGTTCTCTAAAGAATTTATTTTGCATCCAGCATCATTAGAATAATTGTCAGCTTTTCCTATAGTTAGTAAGTTGAAGGCATCCAAAGCTGTTGCTCTATAATTTGGATAATAAAGTGAATTTATATTATATTGCCAAGAACTAATTTTTCCGGCGTAAAATCTAAAATATGACGGCACATAAGTTGCCCCGATTTTATTATCAATTTTGTGCAAACCTGTATTTGTTGAATTATAAAATGAAGGTCTTTGAACGGCATACAAATTATCTAAACATTGAGTAGATAAAGAAAATCTCGTTGATTTATCCATTTTTGTTTGAGAATCCAAAAATGTGAAATAATTTTTAAAAGGCACCTCAATAAATGAATCTTCTCTTAATTTACGTTCTACGGCGCTATCATAAACACCATTTGAAAATGTAATTGTTTCAATTGTAAAATGCAAATCTTGTAATTCCCAAGAAGCATTTGCAGCAAGTTGCGCCGCCCCGGTTCCATTAAAACCATTTCCAGCTCCTAATGATTTTTGATATGCCCCTAAAACTTCAGGACCGTGCATATAAAATCGTATTTGTATACTTGGTAATAAGGCCGTATCAATATAGTCCGGACTTGCTTCGCCTATAAATTGTAAAAAGTTGTTTAATATATATGGTCGTAATTCTGTATAATAATTATCAGTATTTACATTTATTTCTTGATTTTTTAAAACTCTTTGATAAGAAACTTCTTTATTTAATGTTGTTTTAATGTTGTCCAACACAGTTGAAACGGTTGAATATTGTTGCATACCACTTGAAATTTGAATTCCACCGCTATAGACTTCTACCCTTTGAATTAATTTTTCAATTCCATTTGGTAGTAATGTTGTAATTACTACATCAGGATCTCCCGCAGCGTTGGTACAAGCAATATTAGTTTCATTAGCACGACCTTGACAATGCAAACTCAGACTTTTCATATTTATTAAAGAGTTCACAGGTAAGTTTAACGTTATCACACCATATGGAGATACTGTCGTCAAATTTGTTGTTTCTAATCTAAAATAGTTGGTAGAATAACCGTTCATTTTTTGAAGACCAAATGCAAGGCTATAAGGTAAAGACATTTTATATAATATATATTATAAAAAATTGTTCATTGAGAATACTCTTTTAATTTCAGGGAAATTGCAAAATTAATGGATTGTTCGGTACCATTTTTTGACAAGGCTGTTGGAATTAATCTTGATTTATTATCAGTTATTGAAATTCGTAATTGACAAAATTGTGAGGCTTGTACATCTATACCGAAGTTTTCATCAAAATCTAAATAGGAAATAAATTTAGTAGAAATATCAGAAGGTAATAATACTTTTCCTAAAATGTCGCTACTAATTATTAAATTTTGATTTATTTGGTTTGAAAGATTTGTACTTTGTAAATAATTAGTTGGTAATGTAGTGATTCTTAAATAAATAGCATCATTTGTTTGTAAATTACCCGGAAATTTAGATATAAATATTACATCAGGTGTTTCAATATCAAATAAATCATTTACTTGAGAAATGTTTGTTAATCCTGCAACAGATTTATTTGTTAGTCCGCCTAAAACTTGATCAACATCATTGTATTTCCCAGGAGAATTATAGATATCATTTAATGCATCATCTAATGGACTGCCCGGAACGGCTTGAAAATCTCCAGTTATTGAAAATGCAACAAATTTAATATTGGGTGCAGCCTTGCTTAAGGTAATTGTAAAATGTCCTGAAATAGCATCAAATGTTACGTTTACCCTATCGGCGGGTCTAGCAAAATTAAAATTTGTTACAAGAACGTCTAAAATAATGGTTTCTAAAATGGTTTTTAAATCATCTAAATCTGTATAATTTCCATCAGGTATTCTACATTCATACAATTTATCTGTGCTTGTTTTCGCTATATAAAAAATACCATTATATTCATTAATTGTGTACCAAGTTTTCGCAGCGGTAAAAGAGTTTAGAATGATTTTTAATCTATTTGTATTTCTATAATTTGTTAGTTGTGTTGGGACATTTATATTGATTATTCTTGAATCACCGGAAGTTGATAAATCTTCGCTAGATAAATAAAGGGTTCGTTCAGATATTGGATTCATTAGTATCTCTATTTAATATATGAATATAATTTTATTTTTATCAATTTCTTTTTGTGTGTCTCTATGTAATGGTAACGGAATGTCATCAACATTTGCTTCATACATTCTTTCATAAAATTGTGGTCGTGCTATAAAATCATCAATAATCAATTCTAAATAAAATGTACATAAATTAGGGTATAATATTTTTGCATTTTGTATCAATTGTTCACGTTCCATAATTTATCAAAATATTATTTTTGCTGTTTTTAATTGTATTTTCATTAATGTTTAAATATTTATTTGATAATGATTTATCAACATTTCTACTAAAATTTGTCATTCTTTGTGGACCTTTGTTAGAAATATAATCTGCTAACATTCTTGCTTCTAATGGAGCATCATCGTGTAAATAATTTGCATCAATATCACGTGTTCCTAGCATACCAAATATGCCTAATGGATTTGAATATTCTGAAATTTTATTAACAAATTCTTCGGGTGTAGCATTGTCTCTATACATATCAATAGAATCATTCAAAGCACTTCCAAAAGAGTATATATTGAGCCCCGTCCCTATAGTGTTTAACGTTGATTTTACTAAATTGACTTTACTTACTTTGTTGTTTTTTGGTAATTGAAAAAATTGTTTCAAATTATGTGGAGATGTTATATATTGATAAGGTTGTCTTAAAAAATCGTAAGGATTTTTATTTTCAAAATAATGAAACAACTTTCTATTTGAATTTGATGGTATTTTCAAGGCTCCCGCAGTTGCCCAATCAGTTACAATTCTATGAATGTTTTGAGGTGCATTTCCGACAATTTTCGGAGTGTGTAAATGAGATAGGAAAGGATTAAATGTCGTTGATTTTACATTGAAGTTTTCCCCAACGTGTATTGCTTTGGCTCCTCCTAATGAGGTTCCTAATAATTCTATTCGATGGTTAGGGTATTTTTCCAAAGTTCTTAAATAAACATTTTCGGCGCGTTTAAAAGAGTTTCTTTGTGAATGATTTCCTTTAATTACCGAAAGAATATCTGCCTTGTCTTCGTCTAAGAATTGTGGGTTAGAACTTGCCCCGTGGTATGCTATTTTTACCTTATTATTTCCATTATTAAAAACGGCTGCATCGTAGTTTGACAAATGTGGATCTAATTTAAATTTATTATTCAATATTTCTTTGTTTAATTGTTGTTGAGCCATAGTGATTGTTGTGTGTTCATACCCACCGGGATAATTTAAGTCCGGCTGAAAATTTCTTGACCCTAAATAAGAGGAAATTCCAACAAGATATGCCTTATCTCTTAATTCATTTGTAAATGTTTGATTGATTTGTGATGGTTGAAGTTCGGCTAATTGTTGAAATAAATTGTTTAATTGAAGTTTGTGTTCTTGTACTTGTTTGTTCATAGATTCATTTGTGGTATCATTATAAAAGTCTTTTTCATTTTGGAAAGTCTTTCTTTTAAAGGAGTATTCTTTTACTTTGGACTTGGAAAATGTGTTATATTTATCAATACAAAAGTCATTTTGGGAATAAAGCTTGGAACATATATGCCTTTTCATATATACTATATAAATTATGCAAAAAAGTCTTTTTGGACATCATAAAGAGTTTTCCAAAAAAAATGCAATTTTTTTTCGGGCAGTTTTTATCAATAGAATACATATATTTCGGTCATATATCCATAGACACAACAATATATATGTATATGTATATAAAAAGTCTTTTTGGACATCATAAAGAGTTTTTCAAAAATCCCCGCAATTTTTTTCAGGCAGTTTTCTTAAATAGAATACATATATTTCGGTCCTATATCAATAACAACAACTATATGTATTCCAAATGTATTATATTATATGTATATGGAAAAGTCTTTTCAAATATTAACATATATATGATATGCACTACAAATGTATGCTATGTTGTGCCAATTTATGGTATGCCAATGTGTGCTTGTGCTATGCCAATGTATGCTATGTTGTGTTAATTTATGATATGTGTATATGTATGCTTATGCTATGCCAATGTATGCTATGTTGTGCCAATATATGGTATGCCAATGTATGCTTGTGCCAATATATGGTATGCCAATGTATGCTTGTGCTATGCCAATGTATGCTTGTGCTATGCCAATGTATGCTTGTGTAACAAAAGGGTGTTATAGAACAAAATCGGGTAAACAAGTAAATAATAAAACTACTATTACAATTGGCTGTCTATTTTCAGCTAAAATTCCGGTCACATGCCGGTGTTGCACAAAGAGTATTCCGGTCCACAAGAGTATTTAGCACAAGTCATCGGATGGGACAACTCTATTTTCGGTGCTTGAGTCAGAAGAACCTTGAGGTTCAGGCTCAGGTAAAGGGGCACGTTGACTAGGCATCGGTTGGTTGGATTGGGTCTCAGAAGCAGTCCTGAAAGTGTTGGTCCACTGCATGAACTCTGCTTTGAAATCGCGTAGCTCAGCAATTTCCTTCTCCAAACTGGCAACTTTATCCATAGTAACCATAAGTTTAGCTTGTACATTGCGCCTACACTCCTTCTCTTCGTTCAAGGCATGCATAGTGACCCAAGGGCCACTTTCACGAAACTCGGACCATTTTTCTGGGCCACATTCATCCCATTCAGAGGGCCAATTGCCTTCTTTGTCCTTAAGTTTATCGTCGATATCCTCATCGGGTTGGTCATAAAGACCATACTTCTCATAGTCAGATTCTTCGTCGGGTCTTTCTTCACAGAAGAGTTCAACAGGAGTTTTGTAGTTCTCTAGCATCCAATTTTTCCAGTCTTCTTCTCGTAGAGCACTCGCAGAGGTGCCAGCAGTCATGTTAAGGACACCTCCTTCCTCTTGTGCAAGTTCGTATAGTGCTTGCTCAAGAACTTCCTTGGAAAAATGGTGCCCCTTTCCGGACATTGTAAAGTTGTGGAGTTTATGAAGCAAAGCATTAACACTTGCCTTATCTAATATGTCCTTTATGCTCTCATTGGAAGGAGGAGGCGAAACTATTTCGTTTTCTTCCTCTTCATCGCTACTTGATTGCGCTTTATCTTTTCCTTTTTTCTTTTCTTCGCGCGCCTTTCTCTTCTCTTTTGTGTGATGGCCGCAGTAACGAATGCCGTCACCGCCAGCCACACTTTTTCCACAACGACGTTTGTGGCCAAACTTATCAGCAATTTGAAACTGACACTTTCCGTCGCACGTGCCTGAAACAGTAATACCCTGAGAATTTTGAGACATCTTGAAAATGGTTATCACACCTGTGTCGCAGACATAAAATAGGACAATAGGCCTGTCGCTTGCATCTCGTAGCAAATTCATACCGAGCGCGCGGACTGTCATCATTAATCTGAACCGTATAATTTCGAAAAATCCTGTGGTTTAAACTTTTGGTCATCCAAGAATAAATGTTAGGTGACTGAAATATTCCAGAGTCATCCAAGAATAAATGTTAGGTGACAGGAATATTCCACAGTCATATAAGATTAAATGTTGCTTGACATAAATTAAATGTTAATTGACACCTTTAAAGGGGGTATCACTCAAAATGTAGTGTTAATTGACAGACTTTTGCAAGCTTTGGCATAGAACAAGCAAGAAATATGTCTGGATATATTAATACAGAACCCGAATCCCAAGCCGATAACGAATACGAGAATGTATTCTCAGCTGCCAGTGCAGCTCCAGGTTCGGAAGACCTGATAGCAGCGGTCAAGACGAACGTGCAAACCGAAATTGGCAAAACTATCTTTAGTGGTCCTGGTTGCCAGAACTCTTTGAAAGAGTTTTGCGCATCGGACTTAATGCGCAGGGGTGTTCACTCCGTTTCTTACAACGTTAAAAGGCGCAATGAGATATTCCGTATTGAGATCCCTCTTCCTCGTCCCAAAAACCCCAGTGACAAGTTAAGCGCAATTGAGGAGTTTGGCGCTGGTATTCTTACATGGGCTGAACCATCTCAAAAGGAAGCTCTCAAAGAGTTTTTAACTGTCAACGAAGCGAAATACCGAGTTGGCTCAAAGCGCATGCGAGACGTAGAGGAAGAGGAGAAGAAAAAGAGCGATGTCTTAAGTGCGCTCTCAATAGAGCAGTTGGAAGCGCTTTTGGCCCAAGCCAAGACTGGCAAACCAGCTGTAGTTTCCGATGCGCCATCGGTTTTCTCAGCGCTTACGTCGGCAGCAGGTGCAGTCGCAAACCAATTCCACACCTTGAATAAAGCAAACCCTAAGTAGAATAGTGCAATCGCGCAAGGGCAAGACTTAAACAAGAACAATATTGTTATTATTACTATGCTAGTGTAATAATATTTTGTGTTCTATCTTGTCTCTATTTTAAACTTGACTAAAGGCATGTTCGCACTTCTTGCACAAGTATGTCGTTGTGTCCTTGTCTTGTCCAAACTCTTTGAAGTACGGAATGTCAAAATAGTCGTATACTTGGTGGTCGTCGCTGTTTGAAAGCATACATCTTCCGCACGTATTGTACATGCAGACGTCGCACGTCCACCTTTGTTCGTTTACCCTTGATATTGTTATTGTCTTTCGATAGGTTGGTGACTCCACGTAGTGTTCGCATTTTTCCTCACGTCGCGAACCTTCCAACGAACGTTCCAATGCGCGGCAATGCCAGTAATACCGTCGCCTTTCCTTGCTAGGAACAAACTCTAAAAGTTCTTGAGGTATTCCTAAGATATCTTCTTCCACATGAGTGGTTTGCACACCTTGTTCCTTTGAAACTACATCGCCGGGATCGCCGGGATGAGCACGTGGTTCAGGGATCGGAACAGAAATATCAGCTTCTAATAAGTCTATATCTATTTCTTCAGCAATTTGAGCTTTCTTTGCACGAGTTGCACGTCGGTTAGGCATAGTTTGTGTGAATAAGTTTGGGTTTTGGTTTGGGTTTGGGTTTGGGTTTGGGTTTGGGTTTGGGTTTAGAGTTGATATAAGCTTTCAGTCATATATTTATCATACAGTAAGTACTCATACAAAAGTCTTCTTGGAACTTAAAAGAGTTTTTCTTATATCTACCATAATAACTTGTCGGCATAGAATCCATTAGAACCTTTCACAAGTCTATCTTTATTATGTCTTAGCTTGTAAAGTCTTCTTCTTTTTTGTGCATACTCAATTCCTTTTGACTTGATATAAGAAGGATAGTCTAACATTCCACAAGCACCAATACTAGCTAGTTTCTTACCGGATTTCTTATCAAAGACATCTAATTTCTTGTTCTTATTTGTGGAAAGCTTTACAACAACATTTAATTTTTTTTGCGTTTTTTTTCGTATGTTCACTTATTGTGTAATTACAAGTCATTTTATAATAACAATGAAAATATTAGAACTCTTTTGTGGAACAAAATCTTTTTCAAATGAAATTTTAACAAAAAACGCAAATTTTGAAAATTGTGAAATCATAACATTAGACATTATGAAAAGGTATAATCCAACAATACAATGTGATATACTTGAATGGAATTACAAAGAAAAGTATTTTCCAAAAGAATTTGATATAGTTTGGGCTAGTCCACCTTGCACCGAATATTCCAAAGCTCATAGAAGAAAACCTAGGAATCTATATTTGGCCGACAACATAGTGAAAAGAACCATTGAAATCATAAATTATTTTAAACCGAAATATTGGTTCATAGAAAACCCAGCCGACGGTGGTCTATTACACCATAGAGACTTTATGATTCCATTATGTATGTATAAGCACACTTGTTGTTATTGTAGATATGATTTTCCCTATAGAAAAATGACTAATATATGGACAAATATGAACGATTTGAATTTGAAAATATGTAATGAATTAACGCCTTGTGATAGTAAACAAAAGTACGGCAAGCATTTATATACTGCCCAACGTACACAATCATCAAAATCCAAAGACAATATAGGTGTGAATGATGCTTATGTAATACCACCAATATTATTGAAAGAATTGATAAAAGATTTACATTGTGGGGACAATAAATTCATTGAAATTCCTACGAAAAGCTGATGGATGATTTTGTTTCTTATGTAGATCGATAAACAAAAAGTCGTGTGGGTTTTGAATAGACTTTTTATATACATCATCAAATACTTCTTTTGATATTTCACCTGCACATTCTTCGGAAATACAATCAATTTCTTTCATATTTTTGTTACGAAATACCAACATATGATGTGTTAAATTTCCACGAATAGCTTTTAATAACCCTCCACTATTAGAAGTGTATGATTGTGTAGCAAACAATAAGGTTGTGCCTAATGCACCGTCGTTAAGTTTTCCTAAATGTCTATGTTTAATTACTAAGTTACTTAACCCCTTAGCTGCGACACGTTGAGAATTCTCAACAAGGCCTCGAAAATGAGAGCGTGGCTTACCATGACACTGCATATGCGCGGTTGGCGCATCGAATATTGTAAGGTTTGTGGGTGCACTCATGATATATGGCTACAGGTTAACCAATAGTATAGCACATATACTAGTGCGATATATCTCTCACGTGTTAGTATTTCCAAACCCAAATTTGCCTATTTGTGTCATTTTGCGCTTAAATTTGCCTTTGAAAAGTAGCTAACCAAGCCATAAACATCCCGTATTGGTAAGCATATACGTGGCCATGTGGAAATATACGATAGAAATGGATCCCAACGCAAGTCTCGCATGCAACATGGGGTATTATATCACCACATAGTCTCATTTTATGAGCAAAATCACCTGAGTTTTAGCTTAAGTATGGAAAACATTTCTTAAGTGAGGAAAACATTTGAATCCAATTGTTTTTTCGGTGTTTTTTTTGCCATTTTTGGTATTTTTTGGCACATTGGGCGGGATTAATGCGTAATATGGATTAGGGATAGTCTAACATGTTAATTTCCGCGATATTTTACCATGATACAGGTCAATAAGACTGCAGTCACGCATCGTACACAAGACGTATGCGTAATTTCTATGCTCAAAATACTCAAAATTTTGGTTGGATAATCCATATATCTCGAGATATACGATAGATATAGTTATACCATGATTCGTTGTGGCTTATTTGATGGTCTCCTATAACATACATGATGTCGTATGCGTGCATGCGGCCATGATCACGCAATACTTTGAATTGTCCACAAACCACATATTTTTGCAAAAAATTCCAACCGCAACTAAGGGGTTAATTTGGATGAAGGTTTCATTAAATCTGTCCCTTGGACATCATCAAAGAATACAACAATTATAGGCTTTTTACCATTGTATTTGTGTTGTGGAGGTTCAAAATCAGAGTCCGAAAATTCAAGTAATAAATCAACCGGAATATCATATATATTGATATCTTTTCTTCTCAACAACGACATTAATTTCTTATATCTTTTCAATTTTTCGTTATATTCTTCATAGTCAGTGGCTTCCTCATTTAATATACTTTCAATCTTTTCGGGAACATCCTTTGTTGGCTCTAAAACATCATTATCATCATCTAATGGAAGTCCTTGAAAATAATGTTTATTGTTATGATACGTTGGTGAGACCAAAATCAATCTATCTAAAGCATTATTATTTTTCATTAATCTTAATAAATTAGATAAAGCTGTGGTTTTACCCACACCTCTTTTCGCCACGGCCAAAATAATTCCGTGTAATTGAATAAAACTTGGTTCGGTATCAATTGTAAATGCTGAATTTTTTGGAATTTGAATACCATACTTTTGATCATTTATTTTTTGAAAAGACATTTGTAAAAGCAAAAGTTTCCTTATAATAAAGATTAAAATTCTGGAAATAAAGATTTATATGTTTTATGGAATTGTTTGTCGTGATTTAAAACATCATTGTAAGTTGGAGGACAAATTTCATTTAACTTCTCCTTTTTTATTTTTGATTTTTTTGATTTTTTTATTATAACTTCAGGTTCACTATCACTAGATTCACTTGAATCACTTTCAACGACAATAACTTCCTTTTTCTTCTTTGGTTTCTTAAAAGACTCTTT
>LGRX02005547.1:0-35390 GCA_001247695.2 Cymbomonas tetramitiformis
GCCCCACTGTATATGCCATTGACAAGGGCTCCATTGTATATGCAAGTGGCGAAGGCTCCACTGCATATGCAAGTGACAATATTGCAGCACATATCTTAGCACACGCACAGATACCCACATGTTCCAGCACATATCTTAGCACACGCATAGATACCCACATATCTTAACACATCTACACGCAATGCCTACTCCACATATTGAAGCACATATCTTAGCACACGCACGTATACCCACATGTTTCAGCACATTATTCCTTTAGCACACGCACAAACCTACCCACATGTCTTAACACATATCTTAAAGCACACAATGTAGATACCCACATTTCAGCACGTATCTTAGCACACGCACGCCTACCACATATTCCTAACACATATCTTAGCACAATGCGCAACAGATTCCCCACATATTCCAGCACATATCTTAGCACACGCACAGATACCCACATGTTTCACCACATATCTTAGCACGCGCACAGATACACCCATATCTTAACACACATCTTAGCACATGCACAGATACCTAGCACACACACAGATACCCACATATCCTAACACATATCTCAGCACACGCTCAGATACATACATAGCTTAACACATATCCTAGCACAGGCTTAGCACAGGCACAGATATACACATATTCTAGCATAGGCATAGCACAAGCACATAGTTACTCATATATTTTAGCACATTGGAGTGGGTGTGCTATGCCTGTGCTGGAATATATGTGTATTTGTGTGCGTGTGCTGTGCGTGTGCTAAACCTCCCAAACACAACTGGATATATCTCTTTGTGTGATAGCCAACGGTGCCATATAAAACATATGACTTTGTGGTGCGTGCGCCGCCTCACCTGTGTTCCCAATGGAACCAAAGAGAGTGCCACAGAAGGAAGACCACGCCACGCTTCGGTCGAGGGTATACACGGCTGCACGACCACACACCCACTCAAAGAATTTATGATTTCTTCTCCAAATACCTATATGTATACAAGTAAGGTTCAAGGATAAGCTCAAAGGCGCTCGCATTTTAGCAATTGTGGTGCTAGAACACCCTACGTTTAATAGCTGTCGCGAGAAGGAGATCCCCGAGTGTTGGAAGCTCCGGCATGACGGCATCCTTTGCCACTACCCACTCGGCGTCGAGCCACAAATCATCGAAGGTGCTGCCATAGATCACCTGCCTCATGTTGACAAATCCAACGGTTAACCAAGTGTGTGTGTGGGGTATGCAAAGGGCCTGCATATCTCTCAAACAAAGCTATATGTACCTGTGTGTGCGGTATGCACAGGGCAAGCATATCTCACAGACAAAGATATATCGAGCTGTGTTGAGATATGCACAAGTAAAGATAAAGATTTCTCAAAAAAATCAAGGTTTGTACCCTTCCAACGAAAGCTCCAATGGCTTGCTCGATTCCTGCCTCGTGACCATGCCATGCCACAGACGTCCTCAACTCTGTAGCCAACTTGCCGAGCACGTTGTGCTCGTGGAGCCACCTCGGTCTTGAAGGTATTGCATTTGGGGACGGCGGGAAGATGGGTTTCTTGAAATGTTGCCTGACCAAGGCACCCCCCCTCCGCTATTGCTGGGTAACGTGGAGGAACTATATGTGTACCGCACAACCATGAAAATAGGACATCATACTTTGGAAGGATGCCCACCTGAACCAAACCCCTACTCGAGGTACAGCACACCGTGCTGCTCTCGTGGCATAGCACCGGTCCATCACATCGTGAGTGGAAAACCGTCGGTTGCAGATGTCTACCACGATGTGCTGCACCCCCTTGGCGCGTACCTTGGGGGCCACAGTTTCGAGCATCTCCCCAAATTCATTTCAGCACACATATCTCAGCACACGCACAGATACACTCATATCTTAACACATATCCTAGCACAGGCTGAGCACACGCACAGATATACATATATAAGATATACGCATAACACTATATGCAAGTGACAAGGGCTCCACTGTATATGCAAGTGGCGAAGGCTCCACTGCATATGCAAGTGACAAGGGCTTTACTGTGTGTGCAAGTGACAAGGGCTCCTCTGCATATGCAAGTGACAATATTACAGCACATATCTTAGCACACGCACATAGATATACACATATCTTAGCACACGCACAGATACACACATATCTTAACACATATCCGCTAGCACAAGCTTAGCACACGCACATATATACATATATTCTAGCACAGGCATAGCACAAGCACACGGTTACTCATATATTCTAGCACAAGCATAGCACACGCACATAGGTACACACATATGTTAACACATATCTTAGCACACACACAGCTACCCACATATCTTAGCACATATCTTAGCACACGCACAGCTACCCACACATTTCAGCACATAACTTAGCACACGCACAGATACCCACATATTTCAGCACACATATCTCAGCACACGCACCGATACACACATATCTTAACACATATCCTAGCACAGGCTGAGCACACGCACAGATATACATATATAAGATATACGCATAACACTATATGCAAGGGGCAAGGGCTCCACTGTAGATGCAAGTGGCGAAGGCTCCACTGCATATGCAAGTGACAAGGGCTTTACTGTGCGTGCAAGTGACAAGGGCTCCACTGCATATGCAAGTGACAATATTTCAGCACATATCTTTGCACACGCACAGATACCCGCATATTCCAGCACATATCTTAGCACGCGCACATAAATATACACATATCTTAGCACACGCACAGATACACACATATCTTCACACATATCCTAGCACAAGCTTAGCACACGCACATATATACATATATTCTAGCACAGGCATAGCACAAGCACACGGTTACTCATATATATTTAGCACAAGCATAGCACACGCACACAGGTACACACATATGTTAACACATATCTTAGCACACGCACAGCTACCCACATATCTTAACACATATCTTAGCACACGCACAGATACCCACACATCTTAACACATATCTTAGCACACGCACAGATACACACATATTTTAACACATGTCCTGGCACAGGCACATATACCCACATATTTCAGCACATATCTTAGGACACACACAGATACCCACATATCTTAACACATATCTTAGCACACGCATAGATATATACATATCTTAACACATATCCTGGCACAGGCATAGGACACGCACAGATATACATATATTCTAGCACAGGCATAGGACACGCACAGAGTTACTCATATATTTTAGCACAGGCATAGCACACGCACATAGGTGCACACATAGCTTAACACATATCTTATTAGCACACGCACAGATACACACATATTCCAGCACATATCTTAGCACACGCACAGATACCCACATATTTCAGGACATATCTTAGCACACGCACAGGCTCAGCACACGCACGGATGCACACATATCTTAAGACATATCTTAGCACACTCACAGCTACACGCATTTCTTAATTGTGTATCTATCTTTGTGCGTGTGCTATGTCTGTGTGAGAAATGGAAGTCGTGGTTGGGATATGGTTTCCAACTCTAATAAGAACAAGGCCTAATAAACATGGAATAAACAGAAAGCGAGAGTGAGTGAGAAAGAGAAAGAGAGAGAGAGGGGTGCTTACTTAATGCAGGGAGATAGTCACACTCAGGGAATGTGCCGGTGTTCACAACGCGCGCCACCAGCTAAGTTTCCGCCTTACCATGCCCAACACCCCATGCAGTGTGAGAATAGCTTGGTTCCAAAACCTCAAAGAACATAGTGAAAAATAACATGCTTATCTTGATCTTATGTAAGACCAGAAAGTGCGCAGTGCCATACCATACTTTTATAGTAATCACACATATCCTAAAAGATCTAAAACACGGGAGCACATATGTGGAAAATTATTTTTGCATCAAAATATTACACCTCTTTGTGGCGCAACGGGAGACAAGTGGTCACAGACACAAGAGTGTCAGACCTACTCAAACCCAAGATGCCATACATTACAACAAGGCCAATACCTTGTTGCTCGCGGATCAAGGGCGCTCCAAACAAACCCACAGACCAAGGGTGCAGGCGCCTTCTTCTACAAGAGTAGAAAGCGTGACCACAATGGTTCCTTCAATGGCGCAGACACCAATGTGTGGCCAAGGGAGTTCGTTTTTGCAACGCCACAAAGGAGGTGTAATATTTTGATACCTATGCTAAATAAAATAATTCTCACAGGGTTGCACGATTTGCACCGACCAAATAAAATATGCAAATAGCTTATATGAAAACCGAGCTTACAGTTGATATTGGTTATAGAATACTAAAAGTCAATAGCTAAAATAAGTCTATACAGTAAAACAACACAATTTGATAAAAAGAAAATAAAAGAAAAATAAAATAAACCACCACTCTAAGTGGGGTAGGATTTTACCTAAAGGGAATCCGGCCCAGTTCGCCTAACTATTACCCAGCAGTTCAATCGCAATGGTTCCACAACGAGCTGGTTCAGGCACAAAGGATTGCACAATAACAGTGTCCTCCCCACTGAATCGCATATCTAGACTGAGGAACTCTAGGTTCTACCTACAGTGAAGGCAAGGAGCGATGTTGCTGTCCTAGGCACGCACAGCAGTTCAATCGCAATGGTTCCACAGCGAGCTGGTTCAGGCACAAAGGATTGCACAATAACAGTGTCCTCCCCACTGAATCGCATATTTAGACTGAGGAACTCTAGGTTCTACCTACAGTGAAGGCAAGGAGCGATGTTGCTGTCCTAGGCACAGCAGTTCAATCGCAATGGTTCCACAGCGAGCTGGTTCAGGCACAAAGGATTGCACAATAACAGTGTCCTCCCCACTGAATCGCATATTTAGACTGAGGAACTCTAGGTTCTACCTACAGTGAAGGCAAGGAGCGATGTTGCTGTCCTAGGCATTCAGGTTTTTTTGTGAAGGACAGATGCAGTTTGATGCCTTACACGATTCTTATTAAAATCTAAAATCGTGTGACTGTGCAAGAAATACTAACCAGCAAATTGTGCCGACAGGACAATTGAAAGCAAGTTTATTTAAGTGCAAACTAGTCTAGCAAAATCATAATTGCATACTATTCGAGCAACTTGTCACGAGGCATATACCTGTGTTGACTATGCAAGGCCATCCCTCATCGATTCGTTGAACAAGTGAAAAGCTCCCTGCCGTCACTATCCCGACACACACCCGACTCTCTTAATTAAAAGAAAGACTAAACCAAGTGCGATGCAATAAAAAGCTCAAACAAGGACAAGAGCGTACCTTAAATTGGCTGGGTTGGGTTTCACCCAGGGCGTGCCGAAGGCTAACGCACTCCCAGCCTCATTTGAGCGAACTGTCTATCTAAAACAAAGTTCGCATCGTCGGACCTTAAAAACTACAAGCACCTATATCACGATACTCGCTATTTATGCAAGTGCAAATCGCGCTACAAGTTGCACTGCTACTAACTGTAGTAGCAATGACTGCAAAAGACATGCTACGGAAAGCATGGAGACATACCTTAGATTCCCAGTGTTTCCACACCACCAGAGCCCAAAAGCAATTGGGGTGGTAACTGGGATCGGTGCGTCGGATATTTATATCCCGCCTCCTCGCCAAGAGCCATGGGGCGGTTGTTATGCAATTTTGAGTTGCGACACTTGGAACCTAGACTGGGCCTTTTTAGAAGCTAAAAAGGCCCAGTTTTTCACAATCCACTAAAAACATGCAAACAGGCACACACACTTGTAAAATTCTATCGAAGAATTCAATTTGAAAGCACATTTTTCCAACTAGCTAGCCTAAAGGCAGATAACGCACACAAAACAAGTACTTAAAAATCACTTAATCATCACGTAACGTGGGAGCTCCTAGCCCCACATCAAATGTCGAGCGTCCCTATACCAACTCACCTGCGCTTCAGGATATCACTATGATTCAAGGTGCACCGGTAGATCCAGCTTTCCGATCTTACTAAAAGGTTGTGAGCGCACCTGGCGGGAATGATGTCCGCTCATTCCGTGTGTGACCAACTGCCACAGACCATTTTCGAAAACGTGCTGATGGACTTCATTTGCGAACACTGTAAGTGAATTACGAAAGGAAAATAGGTGCCCCGGCAGGATCTACTCTCAAAATCTCGCACGAAAATTATGGGGTAAATCATAGTTTTGGGCAAGCGACAAAGTGCGTGGGTGTGTGGGTTACGTAAACACCAAACGCATCTTGCTTGCGGCGACCACGCAATGACCTACCACCTGCGGAAAATATACGGTACGCGAAAATATCAGAAACTATTTAATACTAGCAACACAATAAAATCAAATTATTTAGGATAGGCTGATCTAATCAGAGTTCGCAGTATGGTTTTCGGCTCACGTGCTTTCAAACTTCGGAGACGCACGTTACAAGACTAAATGGGAAGTCAAGAGCTGTACTGTAGAGCTCACGATACTGTCCATGCGCCAGTGACATTTCTGCTGATGTCATCGATTACTGGAACGCGAAGAAACGGTGCAGTGCGTTCGGGATTTCCGATGACGGTTACGATCCAAAGCGAAACGAGAACGCGGATCGCGGATCATCACCATCGTTATGAGCACGCTCTCAGGCGATGCATGAACGGGGATCGTGGCGTGTCGTCTTTGTTACACGAGCGCTCCGCAACGGGGGGGAACGGGGAACAGTCGATTACGCATTCAGAACTGAACGCCGAATTCCAGATGGGGGGATGCAACTTTCACCCCCTGTATAAGGGTGACTGTTGCCCCCCTTCTGCTGTCACCCCTCACTGTGCTGTGACTCTCTGCTGTGTCACTTGCTGCAGCATCACCAACCGCTAGGAATATTAAAACACTATCTGTATTCTAATATTCACTTGAGTACTGTATCCGAAACCCTGAGCTCACGGCTTCAGCTGTCTTCTCTGTGAAAGCTTATAATATATTACAACAGTATATATTTTAGCTTTCCCGTCAGGTTTGGGCTGCACCACTTGAAGCGGTGGTCTCTTTTACTTTTCAGTCCTTACTCTCGTCATCATCGCATCTCCAGCGGCACCCGCGGCTCCAGCGGTTTTTTCAATTATCACTGAAATTTGGCGCCTCCAGCCAGGGCAGCAGTCCTCTCCGGAGGCCTTTCGACCAGTTTTCGAGAAAACATTTGTTTTTTCTTGTTTTGACATCTTTTTGCATACTTAAGGTTCAAAATTCTTTCGGCCAATCTTCGGCCAAACCCTCTTTTTGGGAGACTCACTCGGCCAGGGGCCGGTCGATCGCGACAGGACTTCTCCCCTGCCTCCAACCACGGCATCTACAACCTTTTTGCACCACCAACACCCTGCTTTTCTTCGACTCGCAGCTCCACTTTTTGCGTGACGTACTGTCACGCCGACAATCAAGAGCATCTCCAGCTATTCATCATTCCAAACTACTTTTTACCAAATATGCGCTAAGCAGCACGCCCGACACTTGGCAGCGCTCTGCGCGCTGCTAGAGCTACATCATCTGGGGCCACGCCTGCACCTATTGGCTCTTCTTCGCCGTCTCATCGTTCTGGTACACCGTCATCGCACGAGTCCAAAGACCACGACCCAATCGTGCGCATGTCCACTCTGGCGAAGAAGCCCTTGCCGGTGTCTCGTGCCCCCACTGCCGAAGAATTTTACAACAACGAGTCAGTTTGGGTTTCCACCCCTGTGCGGGCATCTACCGCTCACGGTTACAGTGAGCGGTTGGATACATTACGCATCGCACTACAGTGAAGAACTTTGTCGCCTTCTTCGAACTTACGGCTACAAAGCAGCTTCCGGACTGTCTCTGGACGGCGAGGACGCCTCGACTGACTTCACCGTCCTTTTGGCTAACTTGGCCCACGTCCTCTCCCCCATCTCACACTTTGAGTTCGACAAGCTTCTGGATATGGACCACGAGTTCGACGAGTACCACATGGCCCTCAACGAGCTCATCTTCGTGATCCTCCCGACTGTCTTGAGGGGCACTGCCCTGGCCCTTCAGGAGGAGTCGGCCAGCACCTATCCCCATGATGGCCGCGCAGCTCTGCAGCGGCTTCGGTTCCACGTGGAGGGCATCGGCGACCCCGACTCCAACCGCTACTGGACGAAATTGCGTGCGTTGATTATTGACGAGTCCAACGACCCCGCCCCCCAGCTCACGGTGTTCCGCAAGCTGGCGGACAAGCACGCCAAGCTCCACCCCGCGTACAGCGACGCCAACCGGGTGGAGGATCTTCGCCACGTCCTGAAGCAGTCTGCGGCGGTCTCCCCCCACGTCACCCCCTTGTATCTGGTGGTGCTACGCGAGCTCACCGCGGGTGCGAGATTCTCTTTTTCCTCCCTCTCCTTACGCATCTGCACAATGCTGAGATTCAGTAGTTCAGTACCGCGTATGAGAGACGTATGACAGTGACAGTGACAGTGCAGTGACTTCCTGCCTGTACTCAGTAGCAAGGCCCGGTATCGCGATTTTTTTAACTAATCGAATAACAATGAATAAGTCATTCGAACTAATCGATTGATATTGATAAGTCATTCCAACTTATCGATTGATATTGATAAGTCATTCCAACTTATCGATTGATATGAATAACAAACGCCAACCCGATTAATCACGATAACTATTGATAGTGCACCTGATACCTATCGATAACACATCCGAGAACAAATTACAGTAATCACTCAGTAATAAGAAAACCCGCCAATAAGAAAGTAGCCAGCTTTTTTGATTTCTTCACAATATTTTACACATAACACTCCATATTTAAGATCTCTATATAAATAAGAAAGTTGCTAGGCTGACCTAAAATTCCTGTTTTCTTAAAATCGAGTGTTTACTGTAGTTTACAAGGTATTAATAGAGGCCATTAAACTATGTTCTAGGGTCCCTTCACTCACACTCTTGCGTAAATCTGAATACATCTGCCCACATGCCCTAAATGTGCGTTCTACCCCAGCTGGACTAGTAGGGGGAGCTAAATTTTGGCGTGCCATCCTAAACATGTTTGGCAACTTCTCCTTGTGCTCCAACCACCATTTCATGATATCGGTATCAATGTCGTCGCTACCGTGGCAGTCGAAAGTGTTCTTCTGCGTCCTCTTCACGGGCCCCTTTCCTTGTGCGAGCAACACGACCTCGTCGGTTTTCTGGCGCTTAGGCCCTTTTCCACGACCACGACCCATCGATTTAAGAAATGCGGCTGCGGAACTAGTGGTCCCTCTGATTTTACCCCCTATATGTATCGTCTATACGAAGGCCAAGTGTAGGTTGCGCTCCCATCTTTGATCTTAGGATTGACGATGTCCAAGAGTTCATTGGTTGGATCGATATATCATGAAATATCATGATATATCAGGATTTCAAACAAATGCGCGCCCTGTACAGTGGTGCACAATTATCGATATGTACCACGCACGCGACATGTCGATTAATCGATTGCAAAAACGCGTTTGAACTAATCGATTGATATTGATAAGTCATTCGAACTTATCGATTGATAATGATATTTTTGATAAGTCGTTTGAACTTATCGATCGATAACGATAAGTCTGATTAATCGATTAATCTTTAATCGGACTTATCGTGTTGTCGATACCGGGTCTTGCTCAGTAGTTCGACTTCGGTAGCTTCGAGGCTGCGACACACGATATGATTGCCTAGTGACGGCCTCAGAGCTTAGATAACCTGAGAGTCGTGTATTCATTTCTATCTTTTGAGATACCCGATTTGCCTCGCTCAAACCCTACGGCGTTCAGCGTTTTCACTGTGTCACTAGGACATTCTAGTAGGTTATAGGCCCACCACTTGCCTAAAGTGGTTTTGATTCAAAGCCACTAACTGGCTGGCTAAAGCTGTACAGTAGAGGGGCGAGCGTGGCTGAGTAGGTAGAATGTTGCGGGGCGCCGCATTTTCGCGGTGCAACTGATTGCGTGGATGATGAGGTGAGCGCGACGAGTGGCGGAGGACGGAGAGCATGGCGGAGGAGGGTCAGAGAGCGTTGGGGCCCCCGACTGTATGCAACATTGCGCAGAGTATGGCACCTAGTGGCTCGCGACACGTTAAAATGGACCATGACAGCGGATTCGACAAGCGCAAGGACCTCGACCCCCAACTCTTACTTTCCGCCCACCCCCGCCGCTCCGCATTCCAAAGGGATGAGGGGGGGGCTCGCTCGCCTCACCACGCCCCCGCCGCCTACCTCCGGTGGTGGCTACAACGTGCGTACCCCTGCGGGCGGCGGACGTGGTGGTGTGGGGACGATCATGGTGCTCCGCGACAACGCCTACGTGGAGCCCAAGGGCGCGTGGAAGGCGAAAGGCGGCAGGCACCTCCAGTGGGAGGGCGCAGGGTTCCCCTGCGTCACCTGCTTTCGTCTGTGGAATGTTACGGATGGCCACCCCTCCACAAAGGGGGTGTGCCCCTACGCATGCCGGCAGTCCTTTGCCCCCGACCGCATCCCTCCCGCGGCGAAGCCCGCTCATGACCGCCCCCCCTATCGCTCGTTGGCCGACTCCGCCAGACTCCCCGCCCCCTACACGGGCCCTGGCTCTCCAGGAGCCGCAGGATCCGGCCCCAGACTCCACGGCCGACGTCGCCGCCATGGGCTTTCGTTCCGCCGATCCTCCTGCGGGGGCCGAGTTGCTGGCGACGGAATCTTCCGCAGCCGCAGTTGACACGTCTCCATCGACTGCCGCGTTCACGATGCCATGGAGCTGGGCGACGACGACACCGATTGGCCGGCGTTCCGCACGGTCCCTTGGGTGCCTAGCACCAAACATTGAGCAAAAGATTGTACAACCCTAGAAAATGTCCGATCGTGTGATGTGCTTGCTAGATTCTAGGATGACGCCGGCGGGGCCATTCTAGTCGGGTTGAAAAAGGCCCCTTAGATCTAAACAGTCTTGCAGGCCCGCGTAACACTTGCATTTGGTCACCTCACACCTACGGGGTGAGGTGGTGTCACGGGGGATGCAACTTTCACCCCCTGTATAAGGGTGACTGTTGCCCCCCTTCTGCTGTCACCCCTCAATGTGTTGTGACTCTCTGCTGTGTCACTTGCAGCAGCATCGCCAACCGCTAGGAATATTAAAACACTATCTGTATTCTAATATTCACTTGAGTACTGTATCCAGGCCGAAGCTTTCTTCTCTGTGAAAGCTTATAATATATTACAGCAGTATATATTTTAGCTTTCCCGTCATTTATCTCTAAAAATCACCTTGTGTATCGCCTTACAGTGTCACAAGCAAACCCGCAACAATCTATAAATCGTTCTGCGGGTTGGCTGCCCAAGGAATTTGTGACAATCATGTGTCCCCACTGTTTTGAAGTGCTTCTGTGACGTGAGACGGAAATTTGTCCGGGGCCGATATCGCAAGATATCGCGACTAAAATGTCGATTTTATCTCTACTCCCTACTGTAGCCTATTTTCAAACTGTAGCGCATCTCCAATGAAGTATGAACGCGTGACACATAATATTTTGATTGATGGCACCGTCAACGTTTTTATCGAATAGGAGGTCCTTTCTGGCACCCTAAAAGGGCAAAATGGAAGAGGGAAAAGGCAACAAAAAAGAAAAGAAATAAGGCAACAAAAGCTTACCAATAACAGAACAGCCAGTGTCCACTTGTACTTGTACACACACACAGTGTCACACACCCACAGAGTCACAGTGTCCCTCGAACAGTCACACTCGACACTGTCGTGTGACAACTACTAACTGCAGACCTGCTTTCAGATCATTCATTCCTTTCGTTCACCTTTGGCCTCTGCTGAAATTGAAAAGGAAAGCAATTGTCGCCTAGTAGCACACAACGAGAAGCATATGCAACACGTGCCCAAAGTTGTGCGTCTGTAAACACGCGATGGCATTCGACTTGTTTGGAACAGAGGGGGCTATCCTGCTGTTCTTCGGTGTAGCTGCAGTGATCAGTCTCTTTGGGGATTACTTTGTCACTCCCTGGATTGAGAACAGCGAGTGGCGCCAAAACCTGAAGAAGGCTGCTGAGAAAAGACTAGCCAACGATCTAGCAGCAGCAGAGGCGAAGGTTGCGAAAAAGGCAACGTGAGAGGAGAGGGCCACGGTCATTACTCAACACCTTGTGCCTCGTCGCGGCCGCCACGAGAAGTAAGCGTACGCCTTACAAATGTGCACTGCTCACATTACGACTGCATGCCTTATGAAAGATAGACCCGCTTGCTGCAAACAGATGCAGGAAAGAAGAGCGCCCTACACGTGACAGTCGGATGCCTGACAAATGAATACCCTACTTGTTGCAACGACCGAAATCTCCTGCGGCGTATAACCCGAATCGTCAAACGCGCGAATTTTCTACGGAAAAGTCTCTTGGTGTTGATAGGTAGATAACTTCAGACTCTCGCAAAACCTTTGCAGAAACGTTCAGCCATAGCTTTTCTACTCCCGAATGGTATTACGAATCTTTCTACATGCGCGACATGCTTACGGTGCTTGCAGCGATAAATGTTGTCGACCGGTTGAAGCGTCAGAAGCCGTTTGGCATAGCGTGTAGACCTGTCGCTGAGTCGACAACGCAATATCCGCCCGATCTTGGAGACCTTTGAAAGCAAAACCCTGAGATTAATCGCTTGTCAAGATGAGCGCAGCGTACAGCATTTCTATACCTATTTGTTGCGAAATTTTGCGCTATTGCGCGCAGTCATTTACTTCTCATCGCGTGCGCAAGCTCTCTGCGTAAGGCTGCGCGTACAAGAGCGGCCTGAAGGCAATACTTAGGCCACTCGACTATCGGCCGAATTTGGTTTCACGACGTGCAACAATCGAGTGTTTGCCAAGTTGTAATGAAGTAGGCAGTCGACGACGTACGGGGCAAAATAGTGTTGGTTCTGCCAAGAAGTGTTCGCATATGTTACCTATGTTTCATCGCCAGAGTCGTTGGACAGTGGGGCACTTTAAAGTTTCATCGTCTCTGCCTACAAGCACTGTCATACGAACTCCTAGGCTTGTCGCACAACTAAGGAAGAGGAGTATCTTTGTCGGCCATGCTTCCCTGCCGGAAATTTCTAATTTTGATAGTTGCGAAACGATGCCTTGTTTCTCGTCGTGACACAACAAGTCGCATCCTTATCAAGCCATAAAGTTTTCATCACGTCGTTTTGTGTGCGTCTTATGCCGCAACACTATTCTTCATATCGGAACTTGCAAACTCCGCACAACACTACAAATTAAGATTGTGTCCGTTATCATTGCTATATGTATCACCACTGAGCTCGTTGCGCACGCTTAATGAAGGGAGTGTAATATTTTTAGTCGTCAAAGGCCATTTTGCAAACCGTATTGCCCTCAACCGGGACGTAGACGGTAAATTGCAACATGGTGATATTATTACACGTGACGCGACACCTTGCTTCACAAACCGAATGACATATTACGATATGCGCCTTGCTATTCACTTGATGTTTCGTCCATCAGTGTTTTTGTTTGGCGGCTTCTGGTAGAATGCCCATAAAAGGGTGCTGAAATGAGTTCATAACGCAGTTGAGTCGGTACGAGAGATAACATAAATTGTCAAAATATTACCGAAACGGAAACCTAAAATCTTGAAGTTATGATAGCTATTGTGTCTGCACGGCTGCTCATTACTGAAGCCCGATCGGTCATAACTAGTCACCAGTCACTGACATAGACGGGTTTGTCAGAGATCATAACCGCTACTACCGGTCAGAGCTCTCTAAGAGAACAAGAGATATATGTGTATATATATTCTGTAACTGCACTGAACTGTGAAAATGCAGGTGTGATAGGCTTGCAAGAACTAAAGTCGGATATAACAAATGTTTAGCAGGCTTTAGGGTTCGGGAGCCTGTGGCACAATGACACAGACAGCACTGCAAGTGACATCCAGGCGAGGGGTGACACAAGGGTGCACCACTGCTCCCCCCCTAGGGGGGGAAAGTTGGCATCCCCGTGACACCACCTCACCCCGAAGGTGGGAGGTGCACTGCAGGGCCAGCCGGTACACCCGGACAGGCGGCTAAAAGAAATGTTAGAAGTAAACTCAAAGAGGCCTTTCTCAACCTAGCTAGAGGCAAATCCATGTTGTGGCGCTAGTTCATTTCTACATTCGGTCTAGCCCGATTTCTAATTTAGGGTTTCGGTAAGTTGCCCTCCACATCGCCGGTGACAGCTGAGTTGGGCAGCCAGATTGGCGAAGAGCGGAAAGCTGGCCAGGTGGCGTCCTCAGCAAGACGGCGCCGTAGCAGGCTAGGTTGGGCAAAACGTACCCCCCCTCCCCTCCGATTAAACGCCCGTTTAATCGTATTTGACCCCCCCCGATTAAACCTCGCCCGCATTTTGCCCATACATATCGACACCCCCTCCTCGTTGCCCCGCAATATGATACAAAATCCGTTGCGTTTGCGCGACCAGCGTGCGGCCACAGTGGAGGCACTTACACTTGTCCTTAGGCCCGCCAAGATGTCCAGGGTCCTTGAATTCGCCACTTTCAACATCTCTGTACACCCTCACCATCCACCATAGAAATCGGGTGGACGCATCGGCGGAAGAGTTGTTGCCGGCCATCCTCACGAAATTCTGTCGGCGGCGATGGACGCACCCACGCCACTTGTAGGTGCCTAGACGACTTGGCAGTTTCGAAACCGCATCTTCGATTTTGTATTTTCGGGGCGGGAGGCCCTTAAGTATGGGGAGACCCTTAAGTATGTAACGTATACCCCCCCAAGATTAAACGCCCGTTTAATCGGATTTGACCCCCCCAAGATTAAACCTCGCCCACGTTTTGCCCAACCTAGGTAGCGGCGGCTCCTCGCCCATCAGGCAGCGGAGAGGCGGCATCGTCCGTGGTGTGCACCACCAGAGCGCCGCTGCCGACGGGGCCGATCGCGTCACCCCCACCAGGTGCAGGCATGGAGAGGCGAACGAAGTGGAATGCTGCCGCAGTCGGCGGCTCCGCGGGTGGAGCTGGCGGGCTCACCGTAGGAGGCGGCGCCGTGAGTGCGGCGACGGACGCATCGAGCGACGGGCGGGCTGTGGCTGCCCGCGATACTTCAAGATGTTTGTCGTTGGCGAAAGCTTCGATGCACACGTACGGACAAGCACCACGGGTGTCGGCGTGGGAGTCCGCGACGTTCCACATGCGGAAGCAGACGGTGCACGGAAAGCCTGTACCCACCCACTTGCGGTACATGGATGCGGGCGAGTCGGGCGTCCATTTGCCCTCCAAGGGCGCCAGCGACTGCTTCTGGGCACGAAGCGTCATGGCAGTCGGGGAACGTGGAGGAGGTGAGGGCTTCTGTCCGCGCCCTTAGGGCGGTAGCCAGAGCCCTCGGGCGGGATGTCAGAAGTGGCGGAGGGCGAGAGTGTGGCAAGGGGACTCTCGTCCCGAAAGGCGAGGCGGATGCGAAGGGCAAGGCGGATGCGAAGGGCAAGGCGGGGAAATGTGAAGGTGGCACCCGCCCGCAGCTCGCGTAGCACCACCAGATAAAGGGGGGCTACGTACGGCGATTGCTTCGCGGACTCCGACAAGATGTGCCAGAGGTCCGCCACGCGGTCACTGTCGTTGTACGCCGGCTTAATCTTCTGGTGGCGGTCGCCAAGTCGTCGGATTAGGACAAGCTGTGGGGCGGGGTCCTCGGTCTCGGTGAGCACAACCGCCCGCAGCTGGGTCCAGAAACGCATGCCGTCGGAGTCGGGCACGCCCTCGACCTCGTACCGCAAGCGCTGCAGAGCGTAGCGGCCGTCGGCGGGGTGGTGGCGGGCACATTCGTGATAAACGCTTAGCGCGTTCCCACGAAGTGGATGCGGAAGGATGCTGAAGAAAAGCTCGTTGATGGTGACGTGATAAAAGTCATGGTCGTGCTCCAGGTCGAGAAGCTTGGCCGCCTCGTGGTAAGAGACGGGGTACAGCACGTGAGCCAGTCCAGAAAGGAGGGCGTTGAAGTCAACGTCGGCAGTTGCGGTGTCCAGAGTGTAACCAGTGGGCATCTTGAGGCCAGTGGACTTGAGGAAAGACAGTAAATCGCTGTCATATTGGAATGCGTAGGCGAGCTGGTCGACGTACTCCTCCTCGCGTCCCTCCTCCACAGGCGTGGTTCCCAATACGTGCGTCGGGGTCGTTGAAGTAGTCGAAAGCCGTAGGGGCGTTGACTGAAGATGTCGGTTTAGAGCGCAATGATGAAGTCCCCACAATTCTGCAGCGTCCACGGGATGAAACAGGGGTACCCTGCGAGCCTGAGGGCGAATGCGACGGGGTTTCGGACTGCCGCGTGCGGGCAGCACGCAGAGCCGAACCAAGCCCCTCACGTCGGGTAGAAGCCATTGCGGGAATAAAATAGCGCTTGTCCAGTGGTAAATTGAAGCACACAGGGTGCGCAACAAAAACGGCTGAAGATGCCGGGAAAATAAAAGATGTCGGGATGTCGGTGCTGCCGCTGCTGCGCGTAGTGCGATACGGCGGATGTCGGGATGTCGGAATTTGATATCGGAATATGTCGGATAGAGTCGCAGGGCGCGAAGCGGACCAGAGAAAAAACAAGCCAACACGAAAGGTGCGTGGGCTATACAGTAATCACTCACCTTTAAGAAAACCCGACGTTAAGAAACTAGCCAGCGTTTGGGGGGGGGTACCCAACTCGATGAGTACGGCTGGCTGGCTTTTTTCGGCTAAGAAAATTCCCGAAATAAGCAACCTTTGTGCTGGCGCCGCAGGCGATTTTTCCTGAAATTATGGCCGTTCTAAGCGTTTATCAATGAAAATTTAAGAAAATAGCTGGCTGATTGAAAGAAATTGGCTTACTATTCTTCGAGTTCTCTTATGACGCTGACGCTGGCGGGGGGGGAGGGGGGGGTACCCAACTCGATGAGTACGGCTGGCTGGCCCAAAATCCCTGTTTTCTTAACGGTGAGTGATTACTGGTAACCTGAGAGCACAGGAGATACAGTATATGTGTGTGCATATATATATTCTGTAACTGCAACTGTGAAAATGCAGGTGTGATAGGCTTGCAAGAACTAAATAGAGTCGGATATAACACATGTTTAGCAGGCTTTAGGGTTCGGGAGCCTGTGACAAGGTGACACAGACAGCACTGCAAGTGGCATCCAGGCGAGGGGTGACACAACGGTGTACCACTGCTCCCCCCCTAGGGGGAGTTGGCATCCCCGTGACTGTCTGAGCAGATCTCAGCAGCTTATGCTTGCGAACTTAGCAGCTCAGCAATTTCCAATAGGTTATGGGCCCACCACACTTATTAGCATCGCGCTTACCGCCCATCGCGACCCACCAGTAGGTTGCGGACCGCGTATTCGCTTTGCGCAATGCTTATTTCATGTTGAGGAGTTGTAGCTTTCTATCAAGGGTAGGTATCCGTCGCGTTATTTGAACTTATCAAATAACTCGTTTAAACATATCGAACGATGCGTGCCGATAGTAACTGCGAAATTACCTGACGATATGAGATAATTAGAACGAGCATAATTATCGTTAGACGACGACACATTATGTGCAATTTATCGAAAGGCGACGAGGGCTTGTGCACACTAACGTCCAACGATATGAATGATCAAACTTAGCTTGCATTAATCGTGACATCTATCGAGACCATATCGAAACGCATCGGAACAGAATTCATTACTAACTCATGGTCCCATGCTAGAAATCAGGTAGGGTCACTGACGCTCGACACCGAACCTTGCGGGAGACAGATCCTACCGACCACACTAAAGGCGAGGTCCCATGACAGGAGTATTTTACATGCTGAGGCTTTCTTATTCACGACAGGTCAACCGGCGGCCCGTCGAGCGAGAGTTCCCGTACACAATTCAAGGAGATCGAGGAAGACATCGGTGTATGCCAATGGCGCAGTATATTTAGCCTGAAAAGGTTTGCGCTGGCGAATCATCAGTGTTTCTTTCGCAGGCTTTTATTTTCATACATATTGCAGGGCAATATGCTCATGACGTGTGATGCCCACGGTGTGACGACATGGGGTGCGTGGGCTGAGCTGTGCAGACTGCAAGAGGGGCTGACAGAATGCCCGGTCTCGAGCTCACGGTGAGATGGCGCACGGTGACCCGTGACCTGTACATGTGCCGGAGCCGGCTGACGCGGGGTGGGCTGACGGTGTGACCGCGCATCGCGGAACGAGCTGTGCAAGGCCTAGGGCCGACGGTGTGCAGTCGGGATCTAAAGCTAAGGGTGTGACGGCGCAGGATGTGCTGAGCTGTACAGAACAACGGCTGACGGTGTGTGTGTTTTAGGGTTAGCATGCTGACGGTGTGACGGCGCAGGATGAGCTGTGCAGAAGCCGTGGCCGGCGAACGGCGTGCCCGATCTCGAGTTCACGGTGGGATGGTGCACTGTGGACCGTGATCTGTGCAGGTGGCGGAACACAACTCTAATTTGTGATGCATGGCTCTGTTTGATGCCGAGTACACATTTTAAATGCGCAGAGTGCCATTTTGTTCAATTTGTATCGTGCAGCGGTAGAACTTGGTCGATTCCCGAGACTTTTAGCGTATGTATCTTCATATATGCCCTTCAGTTCAAATTAGCTCTCGTACTGTCATTGTATATATTGGCATGAGCGCGCTGTACGCACCACCGGCAGCAGTCCAATATCGTGCACGGCCGGTGCTGGTATGAGTGCGCTGCAGGCAGCACCGGCAGCAGTCCAATGTGCACGGCCGGCGCTGACGTCATTGCGCTGCACGCACCACCGGCAGCCGGTCCAATGTGCACGGCCGGTGCTGGTACGAGTGCGCTGCACGCAGCACCGGCAGCAGTCCAATGTGCACGACCAGGGCTGGCATGATTGTGCTACACGCACCACCGGCAGCAGTCCAATATGCACGGTCGGTGCTGGTACGAGCCGTGCGCTACACGCACCACCGGCAGCAGTCCAAGATAATGCACGGCCGGTGCTGGCACGAGTGCGCTGCACGCAGCACCGGCAGCAGTCCAATGTGCACGACCGGGACTGGCGGGCTGACGCGGGGTGGGCTGACGGTGTGACGGCGTAGCGCAGGATGAGCTGTGCAAGAACTAAGGCCGACGGTGTGCAGGGCCTACAGCTAACCGTGTGGGGTGGGCTGCGTGAGCTTTACAGAAGGGCGCGGCTAACGGTGTGTGGGGTGTGATGCTGACGGCGTGACGACTTAGGGTGGGCTGCGCTGTGCAGAAGCTGAGGCGGGATGCTAGTATCTGGCGCTTGTGACATATGGGCTCTGCATGGTGGCAGCCAAGGAGGGCACACTGGCGCTGCCATTCATCGCATTGTGCCCAGGAGACCACGATGCATTGCCCTTACCATCCGTTCTGTTCATTGTGTCCCAGGAGGCAGAACTCGCTACCTGTGCCATTCACTGCCCCTACGTTTCTGGACGCGTGCAATACATCGTATTGAACACATATTGCAGGCATATTGCACGCGTATTGACAATAAATGTTCAATACAATAAAAAATGTTACAATATGTGTGCAATATGCCTGCAAGCGCTCCAACATGTGTTCAACATAGTATTGCAGTGAGCCCTCATGTATTGGAGACATATTGAAGTTCTGATGCAGAGAGTTATTTCAATATGCCTTCAACACATGTGTAGTATAGGGTTGGAGACATGCACCATGCATGTCGCAAACACTATGAAGGCATGTCGCAGACATATTGCCCACATATTGTATACATATTGTAAGTCAACATTCAATATGTTGGATACACACTGCGGACCTACTGCATACGTATTGAACATGTAAATTCAATATGTTGTATATATATTGTGGACCTATTGAATATGTATTGAAACGGAACATTCAGTATGTTGGATACATACTGCGGACATATTGCATACGTATTGAACATGTAAATTCAATATGTTGTATATATATTGTGGACCTATTGAATATGTATTGAAACGGTACATTTAGTATATTGGATACATACTGCGGACCTATTGCATACATATTGAACATGAAAATTCAATATGTTGTATATATATTGCGGACATATTGCATATATATTGAAACGGAACATTCAGTATGTTGGATACATACTGCGGACCTATTGTATACGTATTGAACATGCAAATTCAATATGTTGTATATATATTGTGGACATATTGCATATGTATTGAAATAAAAGTTGCCTATGTTGGATATATATTATAGACCTATAGCATACATATTGCACATTTGCAACATGCGGTGTGTTCACTATGTTTCCACTATGCGTATGCTATGCGAGATAAACAAAATAAGAATAGTAGGGAACACTCGAGCATCTTTACTACGATTAACATGTATCTAGCTAGGCAGAAAGGAATACGAATGGGACTATCAAATTTTATCATACCAACGAATACACAAAATAATGAGAAGTCGCTCATGATGGGTCCCGAACCCATGTGTTCCAAGTACAACAAGGTGAACATCGGCGGTGTCTTCTATCGCACTAGAGACGGGGACAAAGGGAAAGTGACAACCCAGTGTTTCGTCCGCGCATCCTTCCCCAAGAATGATGCCGATGCCGATGACGAGTGGGAGGACAGGTACGACCTCAACCACCAGTTTGCATGCTTCTTTGCCTTTTCGTATATCTCTGCAACATATATGCAATACATCCCCAACATATTGAGGATATGTTGTACGTATATCACAAAAACATTGAACATTTCGTGCGCAGGTATGGTATCATCAACGCCATTCTGCGGGTTAGCATTGGCGGTGTGCTCTACACTTTTTTAAAGTGTGATTGGCTACCCGTGCCCACGGAAGCTCAGATCGCAAGCTTCAAGCTGAAGAACTCCATCCTCGGCGTGGACAAGGTGTCCAAGGCTTACTACACCTTCAACCCATGGGACACCTCCAAGTACACTATGGACAACCGAGAGCCCTACCTACTGGCCAATCAAGTCCAAGCGCAAGTAGTGATAGTCAAACACCCCTGCATGGATTCAGCGGTGATACTTGATACGAGCGACCGCAATATGGAGAAACTTGCACTCGTTGATAGGCCCGTAGGTAGTGATGGTCACTTTGACACATGCGGGAAGTGTAGAGTCGGTGGCGAGCTCCTTCTGTGTGAGAGGGCAGGCTGCAAAGAGGCTATGCACGTGCGATGCGCAGGGCTCACCGACATCCCCACTGGAATGTGGTACTGCAGAAAGTGTGATGACGCATAGTAGTGCCTCTGTACACATTTGATATACCTGTAATATACCAGATACGTATTGCGGACATATTGTAAGTATTATGCAATATGTGAGCAGCAGGGGGGTCTTACCCCTTTACCCCATGCAGTCATGTGTTGCATAATTCACTCTGATTGTAGACATATTGCACATGTACTAAAGATATTCTGCATGAGGGAATGTTTCAATATGTGTTCAACACATATATTGCAAACGTGTTGAATGATTCATCTGATTGTAGACATATTGCACATGTACTAAAGATATTCTGCATGAGGGAATGTTTCAATATGTGTTCAACACATATATTGCAAACGTGTTGAATGATTCATCTGATTGTAGACATATTGCACATGTATTGAACGATTCCTTATGCGTGAATGTTTCAACATGTGTTCAACACATGTTCAATACGTGTGTTGCAGGCGGTTGCAGACATATTGAACACCCCTCCAATCGTTTTGCCTTATTTCAATACATCGGGGCCCCAATTCAAAAAGCCCCCCAGAACCGACTTCTGCGATACGCGTCCAAATGCCGTGAAAACTTGTCCCCATAACGCTAGACCCTTCCTTAGATGATACCAAGTGCTAGTGGGTGAGTCTGACACCATTTGGGTGCCCATGCTAGCATACTCATTTTCGCTGTGTCCAGGCTGATCGCGGTTCAATAGTTTGGCCAATATGTTACACGTGTATTGGAATGTCCAGATATTAGCATACCGTCTTCAATATGCCTCCAATATGCCTCCAATACGTGTTCAACACGTGTATTGAACCCGTCTAGAAACGTAGGGTGCATTGTCCCCACAGAGTACGCACCGACTGCCTTTGCCCTTAGCAGCATTATGCGCAGGGTGTGTGCACTAACTTTGCCATTCACTGCATTGTGCCTACGGGTTGCGCTTCCACTGTGCTTAACCGCATTGTGCCCAGGGGGCAGCGTGTATTGCCTCTACCATTCACTGCATTGTGCCCAAGGGGCAAGTGCGCACTAACAACACCCCCTTCACTTGCAGGCTACTCGAGCACCAACATCAGCGACACCTCCCTCCACTGCGACCCCGACGATGGCAATCGCAAAAGCACTTACTGCATTTCACCCACTTGTTCCTGCTCCTCCCATGTACATAGACTATTGATTCCCCCCTGCCTGACTTAGCTACTAGCATCGTCCGTGCTAGACTATTATCCGTGCTAAACTAGCGTTTGTGCTACAACAGATATATATATATATATAGAGAGAGAGAGGAGGTATATGTTTCTCTATTCAACTTAAGATTCATGTCATTATTAATAGTGTACACCATACTTCATTATATATATATTTCTGCAGCAAATATCATTGCTATACCAATACATTGCTTGAAGGCGACCTTGGGGCAAACTGCTGGAAGGCTAAATATGGGGCGCTTGCCAGCATTGGCTAAGATACTCGAGTACATTGTGATGCCTCGGTTGGTCTTGTGGAGTGTCCATGCGTATTGTCCAGATGGATAACTCGGAGCATGAAAGCTCATGTTCCCCCCTTTAATTGCAACATGCCATACAAAGCTTGAGCTTTCGTGTCATGTCCGCTCTCCAGTTGCTCTCGTTTCTCCCACGCTCGAGCTTGCTCCGGAGATGCCTGCAAAAACCACCCGGCCCGGGTATAAAACACAACAATTCTATGGAAAGCATCGACATCATTTATTCTTTCTTCAACATGGCACACAAACACATGCTCGTCCAACATGATGTGCAAGATCGGTCACCATTTTGAGGACTCGCTCCAGGCACGACAAATACTCACCTCAGGAACATCTACATCCAGAGCAGCATCATGCAGCCCGACCGAGCTCTGCCTCTGGAGTGAGGAAAGCCATTGCTGCTGCGCATCCAGGATTCCATCCATTGTGCTAGCTTTAGTGCTTGTCACGGGGGCATCTCCATCGTTGATCCGCCCACTCGCTCGGAGGAATGTCTCGACTGCTTCGAGCAGCCGGCGAAGGTATGCAGTCTCAAACATCCCAGATGCCCGCGTCTCCTTCAGCCCGTCCTCCGCGTGCAATGCTCGGCCACACATGTCCTTCAACACAATCTGCGCTTGGAGCAGTCCTTTGCACGCATCCTGCCCATCCGGCACCGCCGCCTCAGAAACCGGTGCAATGATTTGACTTGCAGCCGCCCACTTTGGTGCTTCGGAAAGAGGACCGAACGGAGGCTCTTATCAAAATACTCGGCCGCTCCTTGATCTAAGCTGCTTCAGTCTATCCGGCTATCGGCGACTGCATTCCTTCCCAAACGCTGCCGTAATTAGCAGAGTTGTCGCCGCATACCTCGAAACTCATCCCCACCACGTCCTCGTTTCCCCAAACAGCGTCGCGGCGGCTGCTTGCCTGTTCCATACCCACCTGCGAGGCCGACCCAGCACCGAGGCAAGCGTTTAGCCCTGTTAGCAACTGCCGTACATATGCTAGCCCCAAATCTGACCCTCGCCAACATCGATGTGGACACAATTCTCTCAATGGAACGAGGCCTATGATCTGAGCTAAAGTCCTCAGCATCTCTCTTCTTCTTAAGGCAAGAAGCTCCGATCCCTTCAATGTGCCCGTGGGCGTGTGTGTGTCCCGATTGAAGTCTGAAGGCTTTCCTGCATCCCCTGTGCTCTCTGCCGCATGCTCGCGGGAGGCCTTCTTCCGCCCCCTGTGCTCGCTCCCAGAGACGTGTGGGGAGGTGCCCAGATCAAGCCTTGGGGCAAGTCTATCATCATCCCTCGCATGCATCCCTCGAAGTTCCAACGGGACGCATCCTCTCTGCTCTGCTGCATCTCGTTTCGGCCGTCCAGTTGCTGTATAAGGTTCGCCCCCATCGCTCATTCCATAGTGCGAGTTTGCTCCCCCTTCTGGCTTTGTCTGATATGCCACGGAGTATCTCCCGGGAGCCCGGACCACATCCCAGTTCGCCCTCCTGTGCGCCGCGTGCTCCCACCTGCACTTCATCCAGCAGCTTCTCTGCTGTTCGCACAGCCACCACCTCCAAATCTGCATTCCCGGTCGCTCAAGTCATCCGTCAGCAACCCTCAGCGCTTCTCCCATCGCGACCCAGAGCTCTCTCTCTCTCTCTCTCTCTCTGTCGCGCGCCCGAGAGAGAGAGAGAGCTCTAAGTTCTCTGGAAACCAGGCTGCAGTCGAGAGTGAGGGCTGCAATGCACGCATCCAGTGCTAGACTTTTGCCGAACAGTTTCAAAAGTGTGTCCAGTAATGTGCCGCATGACAGCCCTCCGATGCACTGCGTAGCCACCCTTGAAGCCCCCACACGACAGCCGTCTGATGTGCCGCATGACAGCCCTCCGATGCACCGAGCGGCCACCCTTGAAGCCCCCCACACAGCCGCCTGATGTGCCGCATGACAGCCCTCCGATGTACCGCGTGACCACCCTTGAAGGCCCCACTCGACAGCCACCTGATGTGCCGCATGACAGCCCTCCGATGCACCGCGTGGCCACCCTTGAAGGCCCCACGCGACAGCCGTCTGATGTGCCGCATGACAGCCCTCCGATGCACCGCGTGGCCACCCTTGAAGGCCCCACACGACAGCCGTCTGTTGTGCCGCATGACAGCCCTCCGATGCACCGCGTGGCCACCCTTGAAGCCCCCACATGACAGCCGTCAGAGCTGGATGCCACACAAGTTAGTACAAGATGGAATTGGAACTCAAAGCAATAAAAAATTCAAACAGAATTCGACGAGTAGTCTTTAGGGATTCCGCCCCCTCATCAGACGCTCGAAGCGCCCGAGTATTGGGATCAGGGCGAGTCATATTGTTTTCGTTTTTTTGTCACCTTCACTTCCTGGCTCTTTTCGAGACCATAAGGCTAACAGAGGAAGCGTGATTCGAAGAGTGCGCCAACAAAGCACTTTTAGATGGAAAATATCTCATCATCTTCTGTAGCTTTGCTGTATTTTTTTCGTAAACGAAATCGGCGTAAACCCAAACAACGTCGAATATGTTCACTTCACACACGTCGCGCGGTGCATACCGCCAAAAGAGGCCCGCGATAGGCCTAAATGGCCCATGTGCCGCATGACAGCCCTCCGATGCACCGTGTGGCCACCCTTGAAGGCATCTTGCTGCCATACCCCTGCAGGCCTGGGGCTATCTGATGTCACGGGATTTAGGAATTGTTCCACGTGTCATTCCTCTGCGATGCCCCATAAAAGCAGACGGACCGTGAGAGGGGCATGAGAGTGCACCTGCCGAACGAGAGTGTGGCAATGCGCCACATGGCGCTCCAAGATGCCACGGCAGCAACGGCCAGGTGGCATTGGCACGTGGCGCAGGATCGCCCGTCGCCCCTTGAGTTGCCGTCTCCATACGCTGCAGCGCCAAGGGATCCTCCACCTGGTTCGGTTCGATGGTGAGATAGGCGGACTCAACCCACGTGTCACAAGCCGGTTGGGCATGTGCTGGGCCTTGCAGCTGCGCTCCACCCCATCTTCCCGTTCCACCCGCTGAGTTGGCATCCACACTGTTTCCCAATACCTGCCCTGCTGACCGCGCGTGGCACAGATGACCTGCAGATGACACACCCTCCTTCGTGGCAGAGGCGGGCAGGCAGTCCATGCGCGGAGAAGCTGAGTCGAGCTCCTTCTGAGCCAGCAGAGAACTGCTGCACGCGGCATCCTGCCATAAGAATCCTGCGCACTGCCTAACAGCAGCAGCAGCAGCAGCAGCAGTCAGCCGGTTGGGACGCTGTCCCTGCAGGCAAGCAAGGGCTGCCGCGTGCTCGGCGCCAGCCCGTCACCCCTAATCATCAGCCGCAGCCAGGCTGGTCGGCCGCAGCCCGTCACTCCGAGTCAGCCGGGCGGGGGGTTGCTGCTCGAGCCTGCACACAGCGAGGTCCTAAGCGCCGCACGAGAGCGGCTGTTGGGCCTGGGCACCTTCTCCAGGAAGTAGGCACTCGCCAGCTCATCGGTTGTCCGCCAGTCATTGCATGACACCTTGAAGGAGCTGAGCCGGGGACTGTCGGAGGCAGGCGCGAATGACACAAACGAATGGCAGCTCTGCTCCGGCAGCTCAACCAGTTCCATGCCATCTGCACCCCCCATTCCACGCGCCTCTCATCCCCGACAGCCGCAAGTGGTGCCGCGTAGGGGCCAAGCGGCGGTGGGGCTTGACAGCTCCTTGCGATTGGGCAGGGCAGAGGCACCTGCGCCATGCAGCCACTCCGTTGCTAAATATGGGGGACGGGGGAGCGATATACAAGTTGGACTGAGGGCGTCACACGTAGGCTTTCCCTGACGAGCAGGAACTCAAACAGGACACAGTTGGAAGGCTCTGGCAAGCACTCCGCACCAGGTTGGCCGCCCCCTCAGCACTCCCCCCTCAAGCTCGCGGCCTAAGCACGCAATGCTGTGTGTGTATGCTTATCCCTGCGAACCCTTTGGCACCCCGTAGCCACAGGAGACTGCACGATGTACCCACGCCGGGGATCAAAGGATTCAGCACACACTTCGGGACACTCATCCGGATTCTCCGGAGCTCACGAGTGAAGAATGGGACCCCCTAAGCCTCGCTGAGCCACCCGAGCCCCTCTGCATCTGCACCGCCAGCGCACTGCCGCCTTGTGCCTGAAGCCGGTTCATCCCTGCCCCCCGAGCTGCGCGAGCCATATCTCCACCACCAAGCCCACGCGCAAGACCACCCCTCTGCTCCCTGAGCCTCACTGGGCCACCTGAGCCCTTCTGCGGCTGTCCTGCCAATGCTGCGTGTGTGTGTGTGTGTGTATGCCACATGGGACTTCTGCGCGCGTGGCGAATGCTCTGCAGCTTGTGGTATATCCAAGGAGCGCGAGATGAGCTGGCGAATGCGACTGAGGCACCGAGTGTACTACGATAGCTCAGACCTGAATGGTCCTAAGGAGCAAAGGGCAAGGGGGAGGCTAAGGGGCAAGGGGACCGACCTGGACCCTCTGTCTGGCGCACGTGGAGCACCAGAGGAATGCCCTCGTCCAGGTACATCTCGAGGGGCAGGAGGCACGCATGTCGCTCGTGGAGGCCGAGCACGGCTCGGTGCACCGCCTCTAGCCTCTTCACGTTTGCAGCTGCAGAAATCATCCCCCTCTGCCATCATCCTACGTGCCATAGCTTGGGATACTATTCCAGCTATTATTCCTTGAAGTGTACATTCCAACCGGGTGCGCCCTCGGGCAGTCAGCCCTGCGTGCCGGATGCGCCCTCGGGCGGTCAGCCCTGCCTGCCGGATGCGCCCTCGGGCGGTCAGCTCTGCCTGCCGGGTGCGCTCTCGGGCAGTTAGCCCTGCTGGGTACAACAATGGATGATGCTCAGGCACATCAAGAGACGGCGTGTGATGGGCTGCAGCCATAAGGTCGGTGAGGGCAGCGAGGCGGCCAGAGCAGAGGGGCTGTGACAGGGAGCCCCCCCTTGCATCGCACCGGTGGCCAGAGGCTGAATGATAAGGTCGCCGCGACCAAGATTGTAGGACCTCCTCCGCTTTGTCTCCTGCACATCCCGCCACCTTGAAGCGCTCTATCTGGGATCTAAATGGTCCACTTGGCCCCCGCCTCTTGAACCGGTCACGCTGCGAGATGAGCTCCCGGAGGGCCGCTAATGCAGCCGTAGGGAGTTGAGAAGACATCTAGTGGAAGGCAATGATGGGGGGCAAAGGATGCGAGGGTAAGGGGGTAGGGGTGTGGAGGGGGCATAACAGAAAGCTTCAAGTGAAAAACTTTAAGTAATCACCAGGGTGGCACCTGGTAGAGGGCGGCAAGGGGGGAATCCCCAGGGTGGCGCCTGGCAGAGGGCGGCAAGGGGGGAATCACCAGGGTGGCGCCTGGTATAAGGCAGTGATGGGGTGCAAGGGGGCGGAGCACCTGGTGAAGCAGTGATGGGGGAGCAGGGCGGAGCACTGGTGGAGCACAGAGATGGGGAGCAGGGGGCGGAGCACCTGGTGGGAAGCAGCGATGGGGGCAAGGGGGGCGAGGCACCCTGAGGTGAAGCTGCAGTGATGGGGGGGCAAGGGCGGAGCACCTGGTGGGAGCTTTGATGATAGGGCAAAGGGGACGGAGCACCTGGTGAAAGCAGAGATGGGGAGCAGGGGCGGGCACCTGGTGGAAAGCAGCGATGGGGGGCAAGGGGGCGGAGCACCTGGTGGAAAGCTGTGATGGGGGGTCCGCCGCCGAGAGGAGCGAAGAACACCCACGACGCAGTGCCCACACTCTCCACCTTGAGAAAGTTGAAGAGGCTGTCGGGGCGGTCTGATCGCACAGCGTCGGGCAGCATGCAGTTTGCGGCGTCGTTCACCACGCAGCGAATCCCCGGAGCCTCCTCCGCTCTGCCCGCCGCACCCGCATCCTCGCCCTGCTCACGCCCTCTTGCATGGCACCTTCCAATGCACCGTTTACCCCTCGCATATCCTCGGCTACCACGGTTCAGCGCGCTGCACGCCATCGGGTCATCGTGTCACCGTGTCATCCGCACGCCACCGTGTCACAGGGCTTAAGTGGCCCGCCTCACCTGGGGGCATCCAACCCGGAGGGCCTGGACGCTGGGATGTATGCATCCAGAAGGTAGCGCCGGGAAGAGGAGTGCGGGTGCTGCACTTCCGCCAGTGCATCCGCCACCACGGAGCGGCGCGCGAGGGGAGTCTTGCTGCACCACCCCTTGGACCACGTCGTGTCCGCCAGCAAGCAGGCGGGCGTCTGCAGGTCATAGCCCGGCTGCACCTCCTGGTACCTGGCCCGCGTACCACTCCCGGGCATGGAAAGTGAGCTTCAGAGGGGTTTCCCCGCCGGAGCTTCCCCCGGATGTGGCACATACGCTCCTCGCCCCAGCTTGAGCTCTGTCCATATGGGGGGGTGAAGGGGAGCATGGGGCACACAGCCGGACATGCTGCAGGATGGCTCATGGGGCACACCGTCGGCTATGTGCAGGATGGCTCATGGGGCACACAGCGGACATGCTGCAGGATGGCTCATGGGGCACACAGCGGATATGCTGCAGGATGGCTCATGGGGCACACAGCCCGGACATGCTTTGCAGGATGGCTCATGGGGCACACAGCCGGACATGCTGCAGGATGGCTCATGGGGCACACAGCGGATATGTGCAAGGATAGCTCATCGACGGATATGCTGCAGGATAGCTCATGGGGCACACAGCCGGCTATGCTGCCAGGATGAAATGCATGGGGCACACAGCCGGACATGCTGCAGGATGGCTCACATAGGCACACAGCCGGCCATGCTGCAAGGATGGCTCATGGGGCCGAGCGGATATGTGCAAGGATAGCTCATAGGGCACGCAACCGGACATGCTGCAGGATGGCTCATGGGCTCATGGGGCACACAGCCGGCTATGCTGCAGGATGGCTCATGGGGCACACAGCCGGACATGCTGCAGGATGGCTCATGGGGCACACAGCCGGACATGCTGCAGGATGGCTCATGGGGCACACAGCCGGATATGTGCAGGATGGCTAATGGGGCACACAGCCGGACATGCTGCAGGATGGCTCATGGGAGCACCACAGCCGGACATGCTGCAGGATGGCTCATGGGGCACACAGCCGGACATGCTGCAGGATGGCTCATGGGGCACACAGCCGGACATCTGCTGCAACAGGCGAAGGAAACAGCATACCTTCTGGGCACAACTCGGCTGCCGGAGGGCCCGGGTCGGTACGACATGATGGAGTGCACTTGCTGCCACAGTGCACTGAGCCCGTCGTACCACCGCGTGCCTTCTACCGCCGCCGGAAAACCACTGGCAGGATTTTCGGCCCGCTCGTCCTGCTCTCGTGTTGGTGGAGTGGACACGCGGCCCTCGTGCATCGCACTGCCACTCACCTCGGCTTTGCCACCACGCGGCTCGTGCCCCCCTTGAGCAGCTCTAGGAGGGTCACAGACGGAAGTGCAGCTGCACCTAGCGTCAGCCAGGCGCTCACCGGAATCGGGGTCGTTGGAAGACGCCGGCGGTGCCGCGCTAGGCTCCTGAGCGTCTGCAGGCCCTGTCCGACCGCCTCACAGCCGCCACACATGCGCTCACCCCCACGCGCCCCACTACTGTGATAGCTGCCAGCCACGTGCCGGGCTGGATCTAATCCCTCCAATGCGCACCGATGGATCAAGGCGCCTCCAATGCACACCATTGGATCGATGGGCGCATTGGAAGCGGTCGCCTGAGAAGCGCCTTCGCTAGGCAATCGCCCACTGGATCCTTACAAAGCGAGGCGCGCGCCACAACTGCGCAGCGCCGGTAAGACTTCTGTTTCTGACTCCGCCTGGAGAAGGCCTCGAGCCTTTGGTCGCATGGGGCAGCATTGGGCAGAAAGAACTCCAAGGCAAGAACTCGATGACGCACAATGCTGTTTGCCAACAACCTCTGGAGCGAGGAGTCAGGACTCCAAGGCAAGAACTCGATGACGCACAATGCTGTTTGCCAACAACATTCTGGAGCGAGGAGTCAGGACTCCAAGGCAAGAACTCGATGACGCACAATGCTGTTTGCCAACAACCTCTGGAGCGAAGGGTCAGGACTCGTCGAGTGTTAAGCGCAAACCATGTACTTTGATGACACTTTCCATATCTAGGATAGAATTTCGTTACGTGTTAAATAAGAGCATGGTTTTGGCGCAATTCTGGGCGAGTCTTCGCCTCTCCTCTGGAGCGCTCCCTGAGAAGGCGCGGCGGCTGGCGAGGGCACCTGATGGAGGCTTGGGCGCGTGTGATCGATCCTGCTGGGCACCGCCGTCCTGGTACACAACGTAGCGCCGTTGTAGCAGCCGCACACCGTACAGCTGAGCCGCCATTTCTACACAGCGAAGGCATCCCGGCTGCTCCTCCTCACTGTGAACGAGTGTGGACGAGGAGGATGTGGGGCATCTGCAACAGGGCTGAGGCGCCGCGAGGTGCAGGGCGCTCCGCGGCAAGATGTAGGGCTCCAGCACCAGCTGCTCCCCTTGGTACGCCTCCCGCAGCATCTCCACGTACTGCAGCAAATAAACATTGAAATCTGAGAGATATGGCTGACAGGCTGATAGGCTGAGAATCCCGTGGCAGCCGCCACCCAAAAGCGCAGAACGCTGTGATCAACCCTGGTTGGACATGAAGTGGCGAGTCACCGCTGTGAGCTACCACAGTCTTGAAGTCTCACGAGTGCTTGATTCAGCCGATGACAAGCTTAAACTTTTCAAAGTAACGAGGCGAGCTCGGCGCCGGTCCGCCGCAGCTACGCGCTTCATGAAGAGGTACTGACAGTCCGCGGGTTTGCAGGGCGCCCTCAGGCATGCCGGGTGGCAAAGCCGCACACCAGTCATCGAACAGTGAGGGAGCATGGAGGGGACGAGATGAGGTCATCTATTTACTTGTCAAGTTTGCGCCGCACGCCTGGCGACGTGTATCCCGCACGGAGGGTGCACGGTGAGGGCCTCTGCCTATTACCTCGTGCACCACGTCCCTGGCTTCGTCCGTCGAGAGGGGCTTGCTGCCGTTTTGAGGGCGGCAGTCCAGAATGTGCTTTACGAAGGCCTCGTGCGCGGCAACGAAGCACTCGCCTGTGCGCAAACAGTCCTTCTTTTATTGGCCGTGCAAGCACCGCGCACACGGACAGTTTCGGCAAAAGAAAGAAGGGGGCTCGACATCGCCGCTGGGTGTGGTTGTGATAATCTGAAGCACCTCGCGAGCTGTGCACGTTGCGCCGAGGCTCAGGAACATTTGGGGATGCTGAGCCGGAGCGCCTAAAACGGGCACTACAGGTAACCAGGCACCGCTGTTGAGCTGTGTCCATGGCGGCGAGGACACGTGTTCCAGAAAGGCTCAATGGCCTGAAATTCGCGGTTCAGCGATGCCGAACACGAGTCAGTTTCGCCTTGTGGGTGAAGCGGCATGGAGCTGGCAGGTACCCTCGTGCACAGCGTCGCGAACGACCCGACGGCGTCCAAAGGGGTTCACTCACCACGGGAACCGCCTCGTTCACGGAGCCTCCGCTTAACCGCGGCTTCCCACTTCCCGTATCGCCTCGAGATGGGCACTGCCGCAAGCTCGATCTCACACTTCAGCCGCTCTCGTAGCCGCTCACGATCTTGGGGGTTCTCGCTTGGAGGTCCCGGGTCAGATGCTGGCGGCGCCGGCTGCACACAGCCGTATGCAACTCGTGACTGGCCAACCAAAACATATCCAGGCGTTGCGAAAGATAAGACAGTAAAGCGAGATTGAGACGAAACGTTGGCGAGTTGTGGGAATCACCTGCATGGGGCTATTCGACAGGCTGCCCGGCTCACCCGGGGAAGGGAGCAGGTTCACCTCCGACACCGCGCGAAACGATGCCTCTTGGGCATCAGCGCCTGGTGAAAGCTGCGCTGGCTGACCGGAGGCCGCTCCGGGGGCTTGCGCTGGAAGTCTAAGGGCGTTCAAGCCACCCGTTGAAGGTGGAGCTATACCAGAAGCTGCATGTTGGGATTCAGTGGACAAATCAGACTGGGGAAGAACTTCAGCGCGGGTGGTATCATGTTCAGAGAGGCAGATTTCGTCTTCTGTCGGGTGAGGGAGCTTCCTTTTAAATACCATCACGGTCTCAGTATGGATTTTCACGAGGGACGGATGGTTTCTCTTTCGAGTTGGATATCAGGTTGTTGCTTCCACCCGGACACTTTGGAATACACCCACGCAGTGTCCGCACTTTCTCGTCAGATGGCGAAAGCGAGTTGACGCGTTGTTGCTTTATAACCGTTTGTTGCTCGACGGAGACCCCGTGACGTGGGGACAACACTCACTGTGCTGCTTTGCGGGACGATATGGGTGCGACGTGGAGGTGTCTGCTGCTCTTGGAGAGCTTCGCCATGCTGCAGACGAGAGTGCAGCACACGAGTACAGTCGAGTGCAGCAATTTCGACTCAACCTGCGAGTGCAGCAATTTCGTCCAACGTCACCCTCACCTGTAATTTGTTAACACTCTTGTAACTGGATGCACCGTTTTAGGGTTCCCACTTGACTTCCCACCGCACGCCAGTCCAGTGACCATCACCAATTCACCATGCCATGCCATGACCCAGTCGGGTGAAGATGACGATGACGCGACAGCGACACGACGCGGCGACATCGACATCGACATCGGCATACACGACGCGACGCGACGCGACGTTTCATCCCCTTCGCTTGGGTTTCACATCGCATGGCCAGTTGGCCACGCGACGGCCGCGGCCATCGAAAATTCAAGATCGTGAGAGGATCAAGATCTTATTATTGGGACTTGGGTATATATGGATTGGGCCCATATTCGATGTTGGGATATATTTTCCCACACCTGCACGTTCACGTGCCCCAAGAAATTGTTTGTCCCTAGGTGTAGGTTAAAAAGGAAAACACGAAATAGGGTTCTGCATGCGCTCTCTACGACAACGAGGTACATTGCAGCTGGACTAAGAGTGGACGCTGTCTCGGACTGAACAAGACTTGCCGTATGGAGCAACATGGGCGGAAGCGGCGTTGGGATCGGGAATATGACGAAAGGCTGCTGGAATCAGAGTTCAGGTCTGCCCGCCCGCCTCTCTACCCGGAGTCTTTGTATAGGGGAAACGGCCTCTGCTCTTTCGGAAGAGCCCAGCTCCTTACGCTTCTAGATGCGGCCCTTGCATAGTCCACGTCCCTCGCCGTGTGGTCCACCACGCAACACGACGCGCCTTCGTGTTCTCTTTTGCATTCGCTGCCAACTTCGCTATGACGGCACGAGCTGCAGTACGAGCCGTTACCAATATGTGCCGTTTGCCCAGGTCGGCTTCCGGTGCACAAGGCCCCCCGCCGCCGCCCATGCCTCAGCCACCGATGCCAAATCCCGTCCGCTCCGCGTCGTATCAGCAGAGCGCATTCCAGGAGAGCAGTCCATCAATTTCCGGCCATCAGATGTCTCATGTTCCGCGTCATCCTGGATCGTGGAACTCCCACTCCCCCGCCGCTGTTTCGCCTCAGATCCACTCTCGATATAGCGCACCCCTCTGGACATCCCAATATCAACAACCTGCGATCAGCGCGGAGAACGCTACGCACAGCTTGCGGACGACGGGGGTCTGGACGCCTTGCGGTCGCACACCCCAGTCCGGCCCCTTCCATACTTCTTCCAGGTACGGACTTGCTAATATCTCTTCGACGCGCGCATCACTAGCAGGTGGCTGTGCACCTTCTGAAGGTCCTCGTCTTCCGAACGGGTGGTCGTGCCCTGTTGCCTCGACGTTCACAGCAGGCTGCCTTGCAACTTCTGAGATTCTGCAACACGTCCCCAGCGGGTGGTTGTGCACAACGATATCTGTTGCGTCAGCGCGCTATGTAGACGCGCTCCTCCTTTCTGTACAGTAGCTTGTGTTTGTGTATGCCAAGTGAAATCTGGGGGGCTATCGCAGTACTAACCTCAGCCGCGCGGGCCGTTCGTCATTTGGCGAACGCACTCGAAGAGCTGACGCGTGTCTACACTCCGTGGGTGGGTTTGATTTTGGTGCAGCCCAACTTTAGGGTGGGAGGAGGCGGAGCGCTTGGCTCAGCACGTGCAGGCAAAGCTGGCGGCTGGAGGGGAGTGTGTCGGCGTTCTCGCTGTGCAATCTGCCATGTGCCAGGCGACCGGCGGGGCTGCGGGGCTGGAACAGCTCGGGCTGAGTACCTCCGGGATTCCAAGCTTACGGCAGCTCGGGCTGAAGGAAGAGAAAGTGAACGTGATTATTGCGAGCCTTGTCTCTGCACAGCCGATATGTACGCTGCACGATGTGGAGAAGCAGCTGGCGGCCGAGGAGGGGGTTGCCTCTTTCGCGGAGCTTGGGCTCGGGCCTCTTCTGAAGCAGCCTCTCGTGCAAAGCCTGTTCCAGCCGGCAACGGATTTGAAGGCGGTGCCAAGCATCACAGGTTTAGAGGTCGTGATGCAACTGGAAGAGCACATGGCAACGAATGAGAAGCAGGCGAGATCTGGAGCACCAATGGCACGCAGCTGGAAGCGTGTGGAAGCGGTGAGATGAGTGGACCACTCAATCGGAGGAATCTCCACGGAATTTGACTCTGGGGGTGTGTGAAACTTGCAGTGCGAGGTACAGCTGCATCGCTGTAGGGGTGTAGGGTTGTCGGGTTGTAGGGCTGCATGACTGTAGCTTGGTAGGGCTGCATGGATTTAGGGTTGCAGGGTTGTTGATATACCTGGCTATAGGGTGGTAGAGCTGCATGGCTGTGAGGGTGTAGGGTGGTAGAGCCGCATG
>LGRX02005548.1:0-28922 GCA_001247695.2 Cymbomonas tetramitiformis
TATATTCGCCTCATCATATACGTTGGTATAATTAAATAGCCCAACTCACGAGGCCATCATCAGGCAGTCGTCGTGCCCCCGCGGTAAAAACCGGGTCGGTTCAAACTACAAGTGACGGGCTGTCGGTGGCGCCTGTCTATGGACCTAAGCGGATCTGGTGACACAGCCGAGGCCTGAACCAAGACGACTCTCGTGAGGGCTGTCGGACACCAAATCCTAAATCCCGTGGGCACGACACACTGACGGTGGCAACATTTCCTCACTGCTGTCTCTCGCGCTAGCGGGCATTAAAATGTTGTAAAAGTAGACTAGTTCCATTGGTGAAATTGGCATCGGTAAGATCGAATTTCTGAGCGCATGTCTCCCTCTTTCGGTTCCAATTATGAAGGTGTATGGCAGAAACTGCTGATTTTCTGGACAGTCAAATCGATCATGCGGAGTGGCACAGAGTGAGGAAGCCAAATTACCACGTATGCAAGCCATGCTAGATTGTTGCAACCCTGCCGAGTAGATAATTGCTCCCCTCTGGTGCACGATCCTGCGTGGTCCTCGCCGGTTGTCGTTCGTTCTATGCAGGTCTCATGGAGTTCATATGACACAATGGGAAACTCCTAGGGAAATCGGTGACGATGAGGGGGGACGATTTCCACCAATATTGCCTGTACTGGGGTAGCAATCGTATACGTACGATATGGGATTCATGCATCTGTATTGCATTTCACCGTCCAGTGATCTGAGGACATTACAAGTACCAAATTCACACCAGATTCCCAGATATGATATCCCATTCAGATGCCATTCGGGTCCTGGATGGGTTCGGTATCGAAGCAAGTCATATCAATATTGTACGCATACACGATCCGCATGCATTCTGCAGTGTGCTAGGTTTTAAAACCATGCATGAATATGGTGTACCGAAATGAAATACAACAATCTATGTAATAATGTTACGAAACTCTTATAGCTCCTGCCTGCCAAATCATGAAAATTGTCAGTCAATCCATCAAAGATATGGAGACTGGATTCATTGGTGTGTATGGATCATCACGCATGATGCAGTTTTGTAACCGAGCTTTTTGTGCATATGTAGGTCAGATTTCGAACTTGCCATGGCACTATGATGCGAATCATCTTGGTCAATCCAATCCCTTGCAAGGATAAGATATCAAATGTATGAGTCATAACGGCCGTTGTTATCCTATGCATTTTTATGCTACTTACTCGATCCCAATCGCAAAAACGACATAGCTCAGTTCCGATGGTTGGACTGGCAACATGTGAGATGAGATGTAACCGACAAATCGGCAGAACCGCAAGACTCGGATAGGCAAACCGGGTTGGGATATATGAGTTTGCACAGTCCCCTATGCTAGCTTGCATGCTCAGTCAGGGACCATGAGCTTGGACATAAAATCAGCAGCACGAAAAACCAAACAGTAGGTTGGTACGCACGTTGAAATGTAGCTCGGGATTGTGAACAGGGTTGTGGCAGAGCTCAAGTATAGTCCTTCCGGTGTGGAACAACAAAAAGTCTCATCAGCTAACTCAGGACTGAGCAAGACACGCTTTGAGCGTGAGCGTTCTGTTCCCCACTTGCCAACGCAACCACGTGATTCACTTTCTGGGGCATCACATGAGAACAACGGATGATCAGGGTTTCATGTCTTCGGGGTCGGTCAGAACTTATTTCCGCACGCACTTGATGAGTTCACCTGAGGGCTCTCCGTCCGCCTAAAATAGAACGCTGCTTTCGGGCTGAATGCCCTTGGAAAAATCTTCAACAGACTCAACGACCTTGTGCATAGTCCGCCAAACATTCTATCTCGGTGAATGCAAGGTGAGAGAGATTAAAAGCGGTATATTTATTGAAGGTTGTGACATGTTCGCGGCTGCCTAAGTTGGAGATCAACCTTACCTACCTACCTACTTGTTCTTCTCGTCAGAATCCTCATCATTATCATTCTCTTTATCCTCTGCATCAGCTGCTTCTAACCAGGTGTCCCCATCGCCTTCCCGCCTTCCCATAAGAGCCTCGAGAGCGGCAGTGTCTGCTTCACTAAGTGTCTTGATTCGAAGCGTCTCATAATCTTCACTAGTAGCACCAAAAATCTCCAGAATTTCAAGCTGAAGCTCATCTCTGCCGCCGGAGGGCAACAACTCTTCCATGTCAGAAAAGTACATCAATTTGGAGAAGAGAGCTCGGCCGCCGGCCTTCTTCAGAAGCCCCTCTGCCGTCATACCGGTTGGACTGATCATCAGAATTCCGGTACGTTCAAAACCTCGCTTCGCAGATTCCCGAAGAACTTCCTTTATCTGTTCGTCAGTTAGTCCGCATGCGGCACGGAGGACGAGCACATCCGACACGGCATCTGGATCGAACGGCCTCTGATCCAAAAGATACCGAAGGTATTTCCGGAAGACTAGGTCAGGCGAGAAGCCGGTTGTTCTGCTTAGTTTTCGCAACTCGCCAGGATTTAGGCTTGTGCGTTTAGAAGGCAAAAATGCGTCCAGCGTATCAACAATCAGACGATTCTTGCTCACCGTGCGCTTACGCTTTGCACGAGGTGTGGTATACTTTTTGTAAACTTGGAAGCAAGACCACAAGAACGTCGTGGCCAAAAGCCCACCAGCAAATATCAGTCCATTTTTCAATACGGGGGTGTTTTGTACGAGCGTGGGAACTTGTTGCGCTACAGATTTCACAGTGATCGGCTCTCTTTCCACCACTTCCTCCACTTCCACCTCTTCTTCGACTTCTTCCCATTCCTCCTCGTCATCGTCGTCATCCTTTCCATTTTCTGCTAATTGCACGATTTGATTCCCTCCGGAAAGAGAGACTATTCCAGGAGCACACCTCGCGCTAACTGAACGTTGACGCCTTTGGGTAGTTGAAGCAAGAGAGTTATGCGCATACCGACAACTCCTTACTGTCCGCCCTCGACAGGTTGTTCTGATCTTAGGAGCAGAACCTTTGTTTTGTAAAAGGGTTGCGCTCGAGGTCGTCATTCGAATACCCTTACTAATGTATGCAGTCTGCATGCTTATGCGTGTCGAAGCCGCCGATTCCACACCTCTGAACGATTTGTTTTCGTCTATGGTTTGCTTTTAGCGTTTAGGTTTACATCATTATATCCATATTGTACATTTCATACTTGTATTCAATATGGATTATGATGTGTCAAATTATCATTTGTTTTCAGACATATCCTGATTTGGATGGGTATCGGAATGTATGCAGTTTCTAGAAACGTGGCATCGATCTGCCGGCCATCTCATCCATCACACGAGGTCCGCAGAAACCTAAACGCTAAATATTGATGTATCCGTTGTATCATCAATCAGTTTATATCGTGTCAAATGTCAATTTATACAACACAAGTAAGAAGTATACATTAACCTCTGCTCCTTATGATTTGGAACCGGGCCAAATTACTTTACCTTACCTACCACCGTATGGGATAATACGGTCAGATAAAATTTTCTCGGATGAAAATTTCCTCGCGGCTATCGATATAAATTGGGGTGCGTCATGCTGAAATCCGATCTCAAAAGTGAATTTGGACATCGGACGGCTCCGGATATCACGGTCAAAGTTGCCCAGTGTTGGTCAACGGAAGGTGTCTCATTGGCCAGATGGGTTAAATTTTTACATGATTGTTGCTTTTGCGATCTATTGCGCCAATTGAGCTCTTGAGCACATATCCGTACATGCTTCACTTGGGTAAGTGAAGCATCGATCCAACTTTGTGTTGGTGCACTCAAGGCGAAAAAGGCTCAATCCGCGAGCATCTTCAATAGGGTAGAGCTCGTTAGAAGTTTGTGACCGTTTGCGACGTTACTTTGTGAGTGTAAAATTGTTGTGTTTCGTGTTGTTATGCACGGAAACACAGCCTACATAGTTATTCAGGTGTTTGTGATACCCGTGGGGTATCACACGCACACTTTGATGCGGTTTCGGACATGCACTCACGATTCCGCAACTCACCGGCGTGCGGGATAGTGAATGCGATTTAATGTTGGAAACAGTACAGCAGCCACGGGGAGAACGCGCCCGGCGAGATAGAACGAACTGAATAATAGATAACATAAGGGAAATATAATAAAACATTTACGCTAGTAAAAGGGGACAAAGTCCTGAGAGTGCGGTATCCCTGCAAAGCAGGCTAGTGAAAACACCAGGGGCTACTCCCTCTGCTATAGCGCGCCCACAGAGGGGCTCAACCCACTTTTCAGCAGGGTGACATCTAGAGAAAAAGCTAGGTGCAAAGCAAAAAACTCTAGAAGATGGAGAAGCAGCCATGGCCGGGTGAGTGGAGGGGTGGCTGTATCTGAGCGGTGGGGAGGGAAGTCGAAGAATTAAGGGGGTATTTGGAGACGTTGAGGAAGGGGGTCGTGGTGGGCGGGGAGAGGGGGGTGGTGGGGGAGGGGAGGGGGGAGGGCCCTCCCCTAGGGGACAGAGAACCATCTTATATTGCAAGACTTTTGAAAATTATTGTAGGAGGGTTTGAAGGAAGTCGTTTGATTGTTGCACCGCTTCTGTTTCCGTCATGGTCTCACTGCCCTGGATGTCAACTGTATGCGGGTCAGTGTTCAAGGTGGTGGTGGTGTTTAACAGAAACACGTCTCGCCTATTTTTGGTGTGTTGTCTACAGATTCTTGAAAGTTTTTTAAGGAGAGGTTTAATCTTGCCACGGGGAACACCTATCGTGTTGAGGACAATACCAAAAAGAGGAGGGAGGTACCCCATGAGTGTAAGTACTTTGGGCCATTTCACGGTGCTTATGAAGGGCTTGGAATTTGCATTGGTGATTGTCGTGTCATGGTGACCACCATAATAATGCTCAGCACCATTCTGATGATAGGGGGGGTCTTGAGTGGGCCATGGGCACAGCGAAGAAGGAAGTACTTTGTCACTTTCGTTCAGAACTTCATTCCAAATATCAGGGCTGACTCCGGTGTATTCTAGCCTCTTCTTCGTGACTCTGGACTTAGGAAGGACATTGAGGAACCATCTGGCAATCTTTTTCTGTGTAGGCCTCCAGTCAAAGGCTGGTTGAGTATCACTGGGTGCATTGTCTATAGCTATGATAACGACATCCGAAAAATCATCCTTATAGCATCCGCCACCTGGGAGAACGTAGGGGTCATCACCCGTCCAATAACCATGTGGGATAAATGGAATAGTGTTATGCGGGAATCTGAAAACAAGTTTAAAACCTTTATCAAACCATCTTTTTTGGTTTTTGGGAGACAGCGGAAGAATCCATGTTCCTGAAAATCCGGGGACGGTGTTGGCCGCTTTATGTCCCATTTCCAAGGTAGTCATAACCGCCGAAGATTTGCCCTTATCCTTCCCATCAAAGGGGGGATTTCCGTAAACGATTCTGCCAATGCCTGTTAACGGGTCCACGTAGGCATCCCAAGCGAGACCATCAAAGCCGATTTTCCCATGATGGCAGAAGGGCCTGAGGGCTTTTTTCATTCTAGTGGTGGGTATGCATCTTCTCGAGTAAATTCTAGGGTGGGCATTTAGTGGGTTGGAGAAAAGTTCACAGCCGTTTTTGTCAAGGTTTCTGTCATCCACCAAAATATCTAAGAGGCTTCTTCTTATTGCGTAGCAGTTTTTAGGGTCTCCCGATTCAAATTTACATGCATTGAGTGCTTCATGAATATCGTGCGCCCTATTCGAGTACTCCGCAAGTGAGCATGGGACTGCTTTGTTGGAAAGGCGGTGCCAAGCCAAAAGTTTCCAAAACTCTTTCTTTTGGACATATTGGAGTTCGGGATATTTAATTGTTCCCGCAACATGGTCCATTTCGGGCTTTGCGGTCACAGCAATGGTATTCTTTTTTGAACTTGATGGACGGTACATGCTAGCTTCCGGGAGAGCGTGTAAGTATAATTCCTCATTCATTTCCTGTCTAAGGTCAGCAAGTGGAATAAATACCCTGACTGACACTGACCTAAGGGAATACCTGATATAAGGGAATAAATACCCTGACTGACACAAGCAGAGTCACCGAAGATGACACACCGGATATGACACGTGACAGTACGAACATGTCACTGTGCCAATTCCAGCACACCACCTCATCTGAGGTGAATCTACAGCTTGTGAAAGTCACCACCCTAGCTACTAGAGTTTACATCTAATGAGAATGGTTAAGTCTAGAAGCTAGAAAGATCACAAGGCTAAAGAAATGAAAGAGGATGCCAGTGTGAAACACCGCTAGGTCGCTCATCCCACTTGGTATACATTTTTAAGCGCAGTGGAAGCGCGTGGTGGGCCCATAACCTGCTGGAAACAATACAGCAGCCACGGGGAGAACGCGCCCGGCGAGATAGAACGAACTGAATAATAGATAACATAAGGGAATAAATACCCTGACTGACACAAGCAGAGTCACCGAAGATGACACACCGGACATGACACGTGACAGTACGAACATGTCACTATGCCAATTCCAGCTGTCGCAAACGCGTGCTAGACTTCGGGTTTAGGTTTAGTTATTATGGGCTCTGACTAGCCCCTAGCCTGACCCTGCTTCCGTATCGTGTCCGTGACATCCTAACACTGTACTGTACAGTAGTACAGTCTTGCTTCACTGTCTGGGTTTCCGAGAGCATAAAGCCTCGGCCAGACACTGTTTATGTGATTATCAGTTTGATGCTCAGCGAGCTTAGCCGGACAGCGGATCTGTCTTCCTCGCAGGTTATGGCCCGCACCGGCTTTCCGGTGATTCTAATGATGGCACAGCGCCTTGCTGTTGCCATGTTCGGCTAAGTAGGACGTAGGAGGGGTTGAGCGCCCACTTGGGCGGTGGTGTATTGTTCTCGCGGTATGGCCTTTTAGCATGGCGGTGATGGCGGCACACGTTGTGCTCGCCTTCGCTGCGCAGGAGATCGGCAGTTGACGGATTTTTTTTCTCTTTACGGCAGTATCGTCGCAGCGAGGGTTTATTTGCATCGTGCGCCACTGGCCTTGGCGAGGTCGCTCCACGCGTAACCGAACAGTTGAGGCAGTATCACCTAATATAATTTGATTCTGTACGTCATCCTCTGTTAATTCTATATCTGTTCCATTTCTTAGTGTTGTGCGAAACGTAGTATTGGCATAAGTCAAGGTTTTTGCATTTAGTTCATTTCCGAAAGCTGACATTGTATATACTAATCTATGAAAAAAACAAAGGCACAGGTTGCAACAATCGACTATTCAATGGATGCTCCATCGGGAAATGGAACATTTCCATCTTTTGAGAAAGCTTTTCACCATGCCCTAAAGTATAACTTTTGTATCCCGCCAAAGGATGAACGTTGCTGATCCTAAATGGTGGATATGTGATATCATTGATTGTTTTACATGGTAACTGTTGCATCATAATCGGTCTAAAACCTGACATTTGACACATCGTCGCGGTGTGAATCTGTTTGTCCACGTTCGGTCCTACATCTTTTATCATGTTGTACCCAACCAATCCTGGTTGTTGAGCCATGTTTCTATACTATTAACCGCTTTTTAAAATACCGTTTCGATCACACGGTTTTGACCGATACGAAGAACTGCGGTCGTTTCGCAAATAATCATTACCTCGTTACTGTTTGTCAGATTTACCCTTTGTAAATCGTCAGCTGGTTGTGCTACATGAGTTTGAAAATAGAAGGAACTGTTCAAACCCCGAGAATCCAATCCTGTTAGGCTTCTGACGCCCATTTCTGAGGGGAGATTCAAACGTACCATAGGAATGAATTGATTATTGAGCCAATCTTCATAACTGTTAATCTTACAACCCGATAGCGTACCGTAGTTGTCAGCTTTACCGATACAGAGCAGATTGAACGCTGCAAGAGGGTCGACTCGATAGTTAGGAACGAACAGGTTATTCATACAAGTTAAATTGTAGAGCACCTAAATGACCAGCTGAAAATCTAAAGTAAGATGGGAGGTAAGATGTACCACAGGTGTTTTCCAATTTGATAAGTCCTAAAGGTTTATCCCGATAATCCCCTGGGCGTTGAACAGCATATATGTTATCAATACACTGTGAACTCAAAGAGAACCTTGTTGATTTGTCCATCGTAGAGGCCCCTTCAAAAAATGAAAAATAGTTCTTATACGGAATTTCCAAAAAACCGTCACGCAATTTTGATTCCACGGCGGCATCGTAGACACCTGAACTGAAAGTGATTGTTTCTACGGTAAAGTAAAGGTCGTCTAATAAAAAGTCCCCTTGTGATATTAAAGTCTGTTGGGCTTTTTCCGTGAGATCGACTTCAGGTGGACTACCTTGGACAAACGCTCCTAACACCTCAGGCCCGTGCAAATACAATCTGATTTGAACTGGAGGAAGAAGACTTGTATCGATATAACTGGGCTCGGCTTCTCCTAATATGCTGAGCCAGGTATTCAAGATGTATGGACGTGGTGTGGCATAGAAATTGTCAGCAACATTGATTTCTTGATTTTTGAGAACACGTTGATAAGTCATTTCTTTACTGAGTGTTGTTTTGATAGTGTCGAGAACGGTTGCTACTGCACATTATTTCTAGGGTGCGGCGCACCTCTGACCCCAAGGTGCACCGATGGTGCATCGGTGATACATCCACGATGCGCCCGACATGTCCCTTCGTCTCTCCCAAGACTCTCCCAAGACTCTCCCAAGACTCTCCCAAGGAAGGTGAACGTAGGGGCGTAAAATGGTTGGTCGCTGGGCCCAGGATGGGCCCAAGATGGGCCCAAGATGGGCGAAAGCACCAATGACGCTCCATGCATCCTAAGATCTTTATCACAGCAGATAATCTTACAAAATCCAACATCGCACATGAACAACTGTGCACCAATGTTCGTGCTGCGATGGCTTTGACCTGGCAGGCGAATTCGGAGATCGTGATTATAACTTGCGCAGATAAAACTTGCACAGATAAACCTCAAAATAATGACGCTGTCATCGTCGCAGCGACGAATTTGTATGCCGCCAGCGCGAATGCGTGACGATGAAGACGGACAAGTTTGACGGCACGGGCAGTCCGCTCGTGCGCCAGTGCTGCGCCAGTGGTTTTTAATACAGAATTATGTCGTTCTGTGCAGTTTATGTCGGTTTGTACAGTGCTTAACAGTGGTGGCCCCATGTCTACAGAAGTCAAGCAAGAAACCCAAAGGTCATTATCACGCATATCACACGCACAGCACGCACAAGCATTTTCAAGCATTCAGGGCATATCATATTTTGTATTCAAAATTACTTTCTATGATATGTCTATCTCGGCATGTGCCATCCAGAGGTTGTGCATGCTGAGCATACATCGATCTAAAGCCCATCTTGGCTTACAGCATCTTGCAACGCGAGCTCTAGGGGGTCGCTCTCGCTCGTTGCATTCCCCCTTGTTGTCTTCTTCGCTTTTCTATCTTCGTAGAGTGACTCTACTAAGCCGGACCAGTGAGGTTTCATGCCATTCCCAGCGAATAGGTCTAGGCCTTTGCGCTGGTACCTCACGCACACATGCCAACTTAGGTCGTTCGCTGACGGAATAATGTAAACTGTTTTCTTCTTTTGTTGTTGTCCCCACCAAAGCCTCCGCAATGGATAGTTGCGGTCAGCGAGCCAGTGCTTTGGCAAAAGAAATGCGCAGAAGTCCCTGCACTCGCTGCGTAGAAAATGAATGCAGCGTCGCTCATTCCACTCGAGGGTGGTGCGCAGATGTAGTTCGCATTTAAAAGACCCCCCCAGTCTTTCGGGTCGAAGATGTCCTTGGCTTGCCACCCCTTCATTGACTTTTTCATAGCTTGGTGGTCCACCGACATAAGAGTACAATCTTCTTGAAAATCTGTCTGTAGGATATTTTTCACGTGTCCCATAATTTCAGAACCCGCTGCAAATAAGTCAACTATCACCCTACTTTCAATCTTCTTCGAGTCTTTGAAGTTCGTGACATTGAACTTGGTGAGCAGTTGGCGAACGTGTTCCGCTTCCACAACTGCTCTGCTCTGTCGCCCTCTGTCTTCGAAAACGTCATTAAAAATAGACTCTGTCCAATCTGTCTCGATGGAAACTTCGGACAAGTACGTCTCCTGCATACGCACATGAAAGCTACTTGCACTTCGCATGTACGTATTGCGATCTGTGATGCGAGCGCGTTGTTTCGCTCGCATCCGAGATTGCTCAGAGCGACATACAGTGCATAAACCTCGGTCAAATGTACTTTCATCGTGGGTGCACTGTCTTTTCGGCATATTTATCGATACGTCGATTTATTCTATCCGAAATTCAGAACCTTTCGAGTGCGTAGCTGGAAGAAAACATCGGCTGCCACTGTTAAGCACTGTACAAAGCGACACAAACTGTACAGAACGACATGTTTTTGCAATAGACGCCACAATCACAGTTCACGAGTGCCTATGACATACTCTACTGTCATACGTCACAAGGGATGCGTGATTATGGGGTGAGGAGCGATTTTGGCCGTAGCAAATGTTTTGATCGGACTGCCACAATGTGCCACGTATTCATCCGCGTTGAATACCGGGAAACGGCAGATTCGATTCCAGATTTGCTTTTCGGATCCGCGGATATATCGGCAGCTCGTGGTCGATCATTGGTGGAACCTCCTAACCTCCTCGAAAGACGCAGCGAGGGCCAATGAAAGCGGCAACTCAGGGCTTGCGTTGGGCCTAACCTGGGCCTAACCTGGGCCTAGCCTGGGCATATCTTGTGCCTAGCTTGGGCTGAGCGTGGGCAAGTCATCGCCCTGACATGGCGCGAAGAGGCCCTCGCGTGGGGCAGCGGCTGCCGCACCCTAGAAATAATGTGTGTGCTGTAACTTTGAAAACCAGTGGTCAACTGCTGCCCTCCTGCGAACACCTCACAGCGAGAGATGAGCTTTTCAAGTCCGTTGGGAAGCGTAACAATTAAATTTTTAGCTGTAGTGTCCGTATATTCTATAGGAGTTTTGCACGAACCTTTGCAATGCATACTGAGACTTTTCATATTAACGATGGAATTGACAGGCAGATTCAAAGTTATAGTTGAATACCTTGATGCTTTAGTGAGATTTGTCGTTTCTAATCTGAAGTAATTGGTGGAATACGAGTTCATTTTCGATAAGCCGTAGGCCAATGACATTGGGAGGCTCATTTTTGTATATATATTATAAAGATTATAAAATATCTGAGAGACCAGCAGGTGCCAATTCTTCGACCTTAATGCTTAATGAATAGTTAATACTGCCGTCTGATGCTTGGGTCGGAGAGGCCAATGTGATCAGTCTTGCTTTAGAATCTGTAAGTGTGATTCTAAATGAAGTAAATTGAGACCCAGACACTTCAATAACAAAGTTATCGTTTGGATTTATGTATCTTATGAAATCTGTCGTTGTGTCACTTGGCAATAATATTTTCGCCCAGATATCAGAACTGATCATTTCGTTATTATTTGTAAAAGTAGAAAGATTGGTTGATTCAATATTGTGTGTTGGTAACGATGTTATCCTAAGGTACAATGCATCGTTGGTTTGAATGTTGCAAGGGTATATTGATTCACATAAGCTGTACGCTACAAAAAAATCTGTTTGAAACAAATCTAAGAGCTGAGACACTGTACTCATACCTGCCGTACTGCGGTTAACACGGCCACCGAGTACTTGGTCGGAATCGTTGTATTTGCCTGCTCTGGAAACTGAGGTATTTAAGGCGGCGTCTAAAGGAGACCCAGGTATAGCTTGAAAATTGCCGCTGACACTAAAAGCTACAAACTTTACATCGGGCTGTGGTGGTCTTAATTCTATACGAAATGCTGGACTTCGGGTTTAGGCTTAGTTATTATGGGCTCTGACTAGCCCTAGCCTGACCCTGCTTCCGTCTCGTGTCCGTGACATCCTAGCACTGTACTGTACAGTAGTACAGTACAGTAGTACAGTCATCGTTTCACTGTCTGGGTTTCCGAGAGCATAAAGCTTCGGCCAGACACAAGTTATATGATTATCAGTTTGTTTCCTAGCAAGCTTAGCCGGACAGCGTATCTGTCTTCCTCGCAGGTTATAGGCCGCACCGGCTTTCCGGTGATTCTGATGATGGCACAGCGCCTTGCTGTTGCCATGTTCGGCTAAGTAGGACGTAGGGGGGGCTGAGCGCCCACTTGGGCGGTGGTGTATTATTCTCGCAGTATGGCCTTTTAGCTTGGCAGTGATGGCGGCACGCCTTGTGCTCGCCTTCGCTGCGCAGGAGATCAGCAATTTGTGACGGATTATTTTTTTTGCAGCAGTATCGTCGCGACGAGAGTTGATTTGCTGCGTGCGCCACTAGCCCTGGCGAGGTCGCTCCACACGCTGCGGATTTTGGCCGCTCTCATGCTTACGCTCACGACCTGTGAGTTTTGGTCTTGTTCTGCTGAGGCTTCTACAGGTTGTCTGGCCGCTGTGCGGAATCTTGTGCCACCACCCTCGCTTGCTCAGCTCTTCCGTAGTCTATCCATCATGGTTGCTACAGCAAACAGAATGACGCGGTCTCGCGTCCGTAGATTAGAAACGATTTTTGATGATGTGGGTGCACAGCACTCAGCGACACCGCAGACACCGCAGCTGCCAGCTCCGACCACCGCAGCTGCGAGAGAGGTTCTTGAGAAGTGTCAGCAGCTAGCTCGCGAAAATTTTGACAGGAAGGTTGCAAAAGTCGTTGCCACGAAAATTCTCGGAGACAAATCGGACCGCTTCGCTGGCACAAAGACCGACGCAGTGGACATTTTTTCACAGCTTATGCATGAGCTTCGCGCACAGTTTCTACTCCAGTCACAGGCGTTTGCTCCCCTGTTTGACTTGGCCAACATGACTGTTGAGGCTAGGCATGAGGCCAATGAATTGCTGCTTTCGGCTCTGACGGTTCTGGCTCGCCCTGGCTCGCCTGCTCGTGACTGGCTTGAGGCCTCTGGGTCTGACGTTCCTGGAGATGGCAAGCGTGCTGCCCTTGAGGTGGTACGCATGCTCCAGGAACGCTCAGAACCCTTTGACTCTTTTGAGTCGCTGCTGGCGGTTCGCATCCCCAGCAGCGAGGATCCTGACCGTGGCATCCGTGAGTTCAATGGCCTGTTGCGGGATGTTCAGCGTTCCCACAACTTGCCAGAGGACGCGGTGAAGCGGCAGTTTCTCAAGGCTCTCGGCAATTCAGCTTTATACCGTGATTTGGCTAATTCCTTGGCTCGGGCTGACCAGCGGCAGGGCGTGTCTCTTTTGACTATTCAGGCTCGTGTGCGGGAGCAGTTCCGCCACGGCCTGAAAGTCTCTGGCACCCCTATATCTGCTCTGTCATTCGGCGATGGCGCGTCTGACCTAGCTGCAGCGTTGTCCAGTCTGCAGAAGCAGCTGGAGCGCATGCAACAGGACATTCGTGACTTGAAGCGGCAGAAGCGGGAAGGGCCTCCGCCTGCGGGCAAGCACCTTACCCGCTCTGCTGCTAAGCATCATCGTGCTGGTGTTAAACCACTTGGCACCGCTCCTCCTGTCTCATTTGACAAGAAGAGTGGTGCCTTCGTGCCCCACTGCCAGAATGCGGTGTGTGCACAAAGCGGTTTAAAGCACTGGCATGCTGAATGCCCCAACGGCGGTCTTCACTCTGCCCACTATTGTGGTGCGGTTGAAGACTACGAGACTGACTGCTTGGCTGTTCGTTTCCAGCGTTTCTATGACGCGGGGGATGAGCACGCCTTCGAGTCGCTCTGCACGATGGAGGGTCGCCCAGAGGTGTGCGAGCTGTCGGCGCATTCTTTTGTGACGGCTGAGCCCACGTCTCTGCGGCACTTTCAGGATGCGGCGGCTTCCGCTCAGGATGCGGCAGCTGACGATGACGGCGTGGCTCACTTTCCTCTAGCCACATTCCACTCGGGTGCACGGGGCTCGATTCCGCCACCGCCTGCGGTTCGGGATCCCTCTGCACTCGTGGCTGGTGGTGTGCCTGCGGCTCATGACCCACCAGTGGCTGTCCCTGGCTCTCTCGGCTTGGCTGGTTCTGTCCCATCGCTCTGGCTTGGCGACTCTGCACCGGCTCCGCTGTTTGCTGGCATGACGATTGAGACTTCTGACATTGGCTCTGAAGTCTCTGACGACGACCAAGGCTCCGACAATGACTCTGACGGCGGGCAGCAAGTGGCTTTTGACTCCTTCGGCACTCTTGAGCATGGCTCTGACGGGGGAGCATCGCCACTAGCAGCTCCGGTTTGCCGTCCACGGGCTCCGCCGAGTCTTCTCCGGTGTGCATTGATGTCCTCGATGCTCTGCTGTTCTCTGTTGGCCAGTGCTACGGCATCTTTGGTTGCCGTGGGCGGTGGTAACAGGGGCCTGGTTGAGCCCGGAGTCACCGTCCATCGGTCTACTGGAGATCTCTTTGCTCCGGATCCGCCGCTTGGCTCTCTGGACATCCGTGATTGGCCACCTGACGATCGGGTTCTTTTGTCTCTTTCTTCAATGCTCAAACCGCCATGGGATTTTGCTTATCTCGGTTCTTCAGTTGCTTTACTTTCGGCTGTGGATCCACCTTGCCCGCTTGGGCCTGGTGGTGCTCAATCGGTGACAGACAACTTACAATTCACTTCAGGATTCTTATTTACTTTGCATCCGGCCGCTGAACTCAGCCTCGCTGACCAGCCTCAAAGTGGCTAGGTTTCTTGGCATTTATCCTGGTAGCTTGATTAGCTTTAGCCCAGTAGTGGGATGACCGGGTCAGGACCCCGGCACCCAGCTAGAAGTGATCGGTTTCCACCGAAGTGAATGTTAGGTGTTTGTTTATGTCTCGTGGCTGTATTCCTGTGCCTGCTTTGCTAGGTAGTCACACCCACGGGTGGTGTGCTGGACTTCGGGTTTAGGCTTAGTTATTATGGGCTCTGACTAGCCCTAGCCTGACCCTGCTTCCGTCTCGTGTCCGTGACATCCTAGCACTGTACTGTACAGTAGTACAGTACAGTAGTACAGTCATCGTTTCACTGTCTGGGTTTCCGAGAGCATAAAGCTTCGGCCAGACACAAGTTATATGATTATCAGTTTGTTTCCTAGCAAGCTTAGCCGGACAGCGTATCTGTCTTCCTCGCACGAAATTTGTTCTCATAATTTAAGGCCCCGCCGTTGTCCTTATCATAAGTGATAGTAACTGTGTCTATCGTGCCACCGATGGCAGTTTTTATTGCGGTGGCCAGTTTAGATGTGAATTGATCCAGCTCTGTATAATTTGCATAAGGTATTTTCACTTCCGTTAAAGTATCATTTACCGTATCACCCACATAGAAGATGCCATTGGTCTCGTTGATACTATACCATGTCTTTGCACAAGAGAAAGTATTCAAAGTTAATCTCAGTTTGGTTTGTGCTCGGTAACTTATCAGCTGAGTGGGTATGTTCATTTGCAAAACACGTGCGTCTCCATTGCTATTGTCTTCGGAAGACAAGAATAGCGTTCTTGTGCTAATTACGCTCATCTATATTAATATAACAATTATCTTTTATGGAATCAACAGTATCCCGATCTAAAGGAATTGGTTCTTCAATGTTTCCAGTACAAAGGTCATCGTAAAATTCTGGACGTTTGATATAATCATCTACAAGCAATTCTACATGAGCTTCTTTAATATCGGGGTATTGAAGTTTGGCTAAGCGTATCAATTCTTGACGGTCCATTAATATAGATTATAGTATTATTATTTCTTCCCAACCGTCATCGTCATTATCAGATTCATCCATAACATCAAACTCGGGATCGTTATGCACAGCTCGAACAATTAATGCCGTACTAAGGGCATTATGAATATCGTCCATATCTAAACATTCATACTTTTTATCTTCAACCAAAATATTGTACAACTCATTACAAAATGCAACTTCGTTACAATAATCGACTATATTTTGAAGTGTTGCTCGTCCATATTGGAAAACCTCCATCATGTGATACTTGTAAGCGGAACACCATTTGTCAACCACAAATCTTCCTTCCAACTCAAAATTAAGCTCATGTTCTACTTTTTTGGTATACGTGTCTAATGCTTTTTTGAGGTTTTCTTCTTTCAATTCCAATAACACGTCTTCGAAGTGTTCTTTATGTTCTTGAAATTCCATTGTATGCACCATATTGTAGATCTTCTCTTTAATGTCCAAAGGCAAATGATAAAAAGTATAAACCATAGTGGCCTTTGTCTCGATTGTTCTACCCTATAAATAAATGGTCTTTATGTGGATTTTTGTAAAAGCTCTTTGGTAAAACTATAGACCATAAACCATAGACTACTATTCATACCGACGTTCAAAACTCGTCATTCTATCGGAATCTCTACCACTAATGGCATCGGCTAGGAATCTAGCTTCCGGCGGAGCCGTATCGTACGTCAATTGATAATCTGGGTCTATATTAATTCCAAAAATGCCATAAGGATTTAGATCTTCACTTACCGCGTTTGAAAAAGTTGACGGTTCTGTGTTTCGTCTTGCCATACGAAGACCATGGTCAGCTGCAAAAGCACCTTGCACGACATCTAAACCAGTGCTCAATACATTCCCTATAGATTTCATAAGATTTAGTTTATTCACTTTATTGTTAGTTGGATATTGAAAGAACTGCGACAAGCTATGTTGATCAGGCACATACGATGATAACGTTGATTGTCTTTTCTCAGGAAAGTAATGAAATATATTTCTTTGTGAGTTTGCAGGTTTGTAAAGAGCACCGGCCGTTGTAGAATCTGTGACGGTTCTATGAATGTCATGGCGTCCACCACCAACTTGATGTGATAACGGCGATAAGAAAGGATTAAATGTAGTACTCTTTAATTTAAACTTATCGGCCACATGTACGGCCTTGGCACCTCCTAGAGAATATCCCATTGGTTCAATGTTGTGATTTGGATATTTCTGTCTTACTTTATCAAACACATCTTCAGCACGCAAGAATGACGGTCTATTTGATTCTTGGCCACGAAGTACTGACTTGATGTCAGTAACATCCTCGTTTCTATACATAGGATTGCTGGATGCCCCATGGTAAGCAACATGCACTCTGTTGGCATCAGGATTGACAAGAACGGCAGCATCATAATTTGATAGCTCCCGATCTAATGCAAAGTTATTGTTTGGAATCTCGTTGTTGACAAATCGTTGTGCATTGGATATAGTTTGGTCCTCAAACGAATTTGGATAGTACAAATCAGGTTGATATTCTCGTGACCCTAAATATCCAGATGTTTGAACATGTAAAGCTTTTTCTCGGAGTTCTGGTGTGAATTGTTGTTCAATTTCAGAAGGTTGTAAGTTGACGCTTTCACGAAATAGTGCATTCATCGTGGGTAATGATGATGATTGTACAAAGTAACCTTTGGATGTCTCGGAAAGTATGGGTTTATCTTCATTTTTGCTTGTGAAAAAGTTACCAATTGTTTTGAAAGATGCATCCATTGGTCTACAATAAACGTTCGATTGATAGCTTTGATTACAAGGAATATTCATTACTATTAAGTATCTTTTTCCTTTTGTTTGTATGGAGATGAAACGTCTTCTCCAGTAACAAAATTAACTACTTTTCGAAAGGGACTTTGTGTTGATTGGGCTCGGGTCCTGACACCTTCTGAAGCGAGACCCCCAAAAACTTTTGGATCTTGCATTTCGTGTAATTGCAACGATTCCTGGACTGCGAGTTTCATATTTCTATCCTTTCCAGTAACCTTTGACGGTCCAGCTTCAGGAGTCTCTGGTAATAGTTGTTTGGATGCTTCTGCGACCATGGCGTTTCGGTCTTCAGCGTCTTTGGCAATACGCAGCAACGCTTGATTATTGATTTCGTCTTGTGTCATTGTCAGCATTGGATTCATTGTCATCATAGAATTGGGTATGGTTGTATCAATATCACTGCTATAGTCCTGAATGTCTCTCACTAATGGCTCCGTTCTTATGATTGAATCTCTCAAACTATTGTAGAATACCGCACTGTTTTGACTCGGCATCGTTATCACGTAGTTGTTTTTAGCGAGTTTACCATATCCTCGGAACAGAGTGTCGGAACTTGAGCCATTGGCAACTCCCATCATTTTCATACAATTACGTCGTCCGACCTCATCGGTCAATATTGTTCTCATTATATATTAACGGTTTCTTTTTTTCAACAGTTTAATTTCAGGGTCAGGTATATCAACGAACTCATCCTCTTCCGATTTGTCATAGAATATCAACTGATACTTACGTTTACTTTTCCTTGATCGATTGAGCTTAAGATATCCTTTCAAAGTCTTTTGATAATTTGACGATTTCTTATCGCTAATGAACACATTAACTTCATAATCATCATAGTTCCTGGGTGTCTTGGAAGCGGTATTGCCTTCTATACCCTCTTTCTTCAACGCACGCTCAGATTTTGCGGCCTGCTTGTTTTCACTGTCAGTCTTGGTCCCACGAGTTTCTTTGGATGGTTTGGAAACAGGTCCTTGAACCTCTTTCAGTTCTCTTGGTTTGTATTGTCGGCTTAAGGTATCACCGTCACCGTCCTCTATCACGAAAGACAAACCCTTTCTACTTCTGATTTTGTACACCTGCGTAGACCATGTTTGACTCTCTTTATCAAATGTCTTCTTAGTCACACGTAATCTCACTCGATCGCCTGGCTTAATGTCTAATTTCTGCAAGAGTTTGGCAGTCTTATTTCTCTTCAATAATACATTTCGAAGGATGGTAGCTTCGGTCATATCATTAGGTGGAGTCTCGTTAATATTCCCTTGATTTACCGTTTCATTGTAATTTTCGACTATAGAATCTAAATAGTCAACCCAATTAGATTTACCGGTTCTAGCTTCGTTGAATTTAAATCTCCGTTTCAATGTTTTGTTAAACCGCTCGATTTTCCCTTGACGAGAGTGGTCCTCAGCTTGAGATGTGTAATGTTTGATACCTTTCTCTTTCAACAATGCCTGGACTTTTTTGTTTGTAAACTCAGAGCCAAGATCGGTTGTAAGAGTATCCATTTTGGTTTCGCTTATTAATCGTCTCATGGCAGGGACGATGCCCTCCACATCTTCCTGTCTTTTATTGTTTTTATCTCTGACAGTCTTGGATTTCAAAGCAATCGCGTAGGCCTTATTACTATTGATATTGATTCCTGTCAGAATTACGGCGTAACCTTTGTTTACCGACTTATCTCGAGGTATGAACGCAGGTCGGCTTGGATAGAAACCTTGTCAGCGGGTCCATAGATCGGAAAGTAATCTTTACGATTTATCCTTTTAGGCTGTGATAAAACTTGTGATGTCTCAGTCTTGAAAATAGCAGCCTTGACCTGAGATTCTGTGACCTTGTAACCTTGTGCCTTAAGCTTCTTGGTAAATGCATTGGCACTACTTAAACCAAAAGACGGGTCAAGATACAGTTCTTGCAATCTACTTTCAGAAATGGGTTTTGAAGTACTGCTCATCTATACAATTGTCGTATCTTTTATCCTAAAGGTACAATAACATAATCATCGATTTGTTCTCCTTTATCATAAGGCGTGTAGCTAAATGTTTTGGACTGAATTCTAGTTTCTAAGCCTAGTGACTTGCTTTGATGCCTTATGACCCTTTCTTTGATGGACACTGGCCGTGTGTTTGTTCCGATCACCATATCTCTCATTACATCATGATTGATATTTTGCCGCCTTTCAGGGTTGATAGGAAAGCCACTCAATGTACTAGATGTGTATCCATCTTCGAATTTTATACTATACGACTTGTCATTGGTCGCTACAAATTCTATACATTTTCCATGCTTTACTTCCAGTTTTTTCAATTCACATTTACACATTCCAAACCATGGTCCCATGATCTTGTCGCCATGATATACATAATAGTTTTCGGGCGTTTCTTTGTAAGTAACGGAGTCAGTATCCATATATAACACATTTTCAAAGCCCACCGCCTTTAACAAAGAGTACAACTTTAGTCGCCCATATCCCGTAATGAATGCAGCAAGTGCTTCATTTGTCGAAAATCTTGTATCGTTGTATACATTTGAATTCTCCGTAAAGTTCATTAATACCATTTCCTCTCCTTCATTTCCTACAAACTCGTACTTGCAATCATACCGTTTGTTACTAATCGTGTTGTAAAATTCTCCGGGTTTATCAATGACCTTCGTCCTTGGTTTGTTTTGTCGTTCACCGAGTTTCCCCCCTAAAGCGACAAGCATCATCTTGCTGACTTTATACATGCCTGGATTGTCTTTGATGTTGGACTTATCGAGAGTCACTTGTTCGTGTTCTTGAAATTGTTGAACTCGATGCTCTAATTCTTCATCGGTTGGTTCTTTGAGTTCCCCGCTTTCGTCATATACATCAATGCCACTTGATTCTGCCTTCAATTTCATGAATGTGTCAATGTAACCCTTAAAGATATTGCGAGACGTGTTTTCCCAATGTGCTACTTCGTAGATCTCTTCTATAACGTATCCCATATTGATGGCTTCGTTGACTTCCGGAGTAATCCATGTGCCGATCATCGGGTACTTTGGAAATACCAACTTATCAATTTTTGGGTCTCTATACGGCAGCACACCAATGAGTATGTCCTTGGGTGGTCGTATCTTGCATTTAATAATGCCAAAGAAGTCGTTGATATCGGTGCTTGTAAACTTTCTGATAATCTTTGGATGACCCTCGGGAAACAATTTATATTTCATAACATAAGGGTACTCTGAATTGACATCTATCTTTCTTATGTGCACATCGGTAGACGGTGAAAAGTATGTTCGTACGATCTGAACCCGACCCCCGTGGTAAGCATCTCGATATACAAGTGGTGAAAGATGCTTTTGCCGTTCTAGAAATATGTTTCCTCTGTCCGTCTGTTTGAGTTTCGCCACTTGCTTATCCCAATCACTTTCCCATATGAAGGTAATATTGTACCCGGCACTTTGTAAGTGTCTAATCTCATTTATAGTTTTTTTATTCACTCTTTCAAATGTCAAGCCTGAGTGTCGACCACTTTCATATTGAATGTCGCCTTTGTGAAACACATTTAAATTTCCATGAAACCAATCTCCCAAAAACATAAACACATCTTTGTCTGTTTCGAACCGTCGACCATCGACTGATATACCTAAGTCCTTCAATTTGTAATTTCGATTACCATCCAGGTCACGGTACATTAGAATTCCCTCTTCATTTTCCAAGTAATCGAGCCATTGATTCTCTTTCATTGATGTGTTTTTGGTTTTTGGAGCACACGAGCTGAGGATGGCTACCGTTCTTTCGGGCATATATTTGTTTCTCCACATATTGATAGCCATCTGGGGTTCCGTAAGATAGCTAAATGGATCGAAGTCATTAGAACTGATGTCTAAAAAGATCTCTCTGAATTTTGTCACTGCTTGTCTTAGAATTGCCACATTGGAAGTTCCGTGTTCGACCTTAAAACCATATGTCGATGGCAATTTGTATACCGGTTCTGTCATGAATAAGTTGGAATCAATAAATCGTATACTCTTTATGTTCATGCACATTATATCAGCCCCTGTGTATAAAACACTACCCGGTGCTCTTTTGAGCACATTAATGAAATGTTCAAACAAAATTCTGAAGTGCTCTTGTGCACCTCTATGAGCTATGAACGTGCATTTCTTGTGTTCACATGCCCAATCTGCAAAGTCTTTGATATTCTTGTGATATGTTGGTGTGCTATCATTCAAGTATTGGCTTTCGACACGAGTAACAACTAATTTGTTGCTCTCATCTGCGGTGAGTTCAAAATCAAAGCAAATGATAGTCTCCGGTGATAGAATTGGTCTTGGTTCGACCTTTGTCATGTAGCACGTGTGTTCATAAAGATCGCACACTTGATTGCAATTTAAACAAGCACGGTAGCCACAACGATGTTCTTCGCGAGGATCGAACAATGTGTCACATGTCGTGCATTTGTGTATCCTTGAACATGTCACCAACTTCTTATGCAGGTTATAACAATTTTCATTCATAAACTTTCGATTGCAATCGGTGCAATAATGCCAACATTTATTCCCTTTGCGGTCACGTTCTGCTTTGTCGGCAAATATGCAGGTTTGCGACTTGCATTGTGTGCAATGTGGCTGATATTTATGACAATGGAAAGCCTCGATGTTTGTGATGGGGTCATAATGATGATCATACAAAACAAGATGAAACGAGTCACGATAGCTAGTATACTCGTTTGTTTCGGTGAAGTAAGGTGGATAGTATTGCGGGTTATGACCACCCAATGCTTCGCTCATACCCCAAACATATATGTTTCGTTTATAGTGTTTTTCTAACACATGGATTTCGGTATGGGCGACATCCGATCCAACTCGTCGCTCCATGTGAATTGTAGTGTCATCGGTATACTCCAAACACGCATCTAGTACTCTGTCGGGCAGCGTACGCAGTGCTTCGAGTACCCGTGGATCGCGGTCGTCCAAAATTCGTGTTCTCGGCATGGACGTCTCAGTAACATCGACATTCCCTTGATGCACGACGTTCGTTGTCCCCGGCAAATCGAAATCGTTGTATGCCGGATGCCCCATGTGAATGAAGGCCTTTAACCACATAAATACGACTTCCGGACGCAGTTCTTTGTACGCCGGGGCTAACTTCAGGCGTGCCGCTGCCCATTGCCCAACCTTGCCGACAAACACGAATGATAATACCCGATCCAAGTCAAGCCGAGGCAGGCTGTTAGCGCAAAGCATTTGTGCACCATCATGTTGCATGGCGATAACGTGTCCACGAATGGCCGAGCGCGCGGATGTGTGGTCGAAGCCACTAGGTACAGTGAGCTTGACCACGTTCATGAAAGGAACCACGCGTTGCAACACCATTTTCTCAAAGAGATGTAAAGAAGCAGTGCCGACAACGGATCCGGAGCAGCTCCGTCTCCGTTGTACGGAGCACCGATTTTACCAGGCTCCGGCTCCGTAGGAGCCCGCGAGATCGAGGATTCGCATTGCTCCGTCTCCGACGGGGCGTTGAAAAGTCAGGCTCTGGCTCCGTAGGAGCCAACCGAGTCCAAGCTCCGTGCTGATCTGGCTCCGACGGTGCAAAATATAATCAGCCTCCGAGCCCGCGGAGCCGTGAAAATTTAGGCTCCGATGCGATCCGCGCTCCGCGGATTCATATTTTGTCACGCTCCGGCTCCGAATCCGGGCGGATCTAACAACATTTTACGGGGTAGACAAAAATCCTGAGTTAGCTTTGAATGGCGCAGTCGGGGATTTTCAGGGAAACGTGCGACATGTGTCGTTATAATGATAGGGAACTTTACTGATCGGACCATAACATACGCCTCGCTTATCCATTCGTCCCGTAATTTCGTGCCACGTGTAGAGGAGTTCAATGCCGTCATTTCAAGCTATCAAACGTATCAGGCATAACCCCTTTAAAACTCCAGGAAATTTATGCGTAATTTGGGCTGTTATTTTAGAGGATTAGATATTTATCAATCCGCCCGGCGGTGATGTGCTCCGAAGCGGTGCTAAGGCGCGGTGCACGGACCGGCTCCCCGCACTCAGGTGACATCGTTGTAATAAAACCATTTTCGACTATGCCGAATCCACTGGCGAGGAGTCTAAACCCGGTCCGAGCGACGCGCTTCTTGGCACGCTTGGTGCCATTCTAAAACATGCACAAAAAACACGGTATGATCCGTTCGTTCCGCGCAATCCGGCGGAGCTTGAAAGCTTTAGGCTCCGGCTCCGTAGGAGCGCGAAAAAGTGAGGGTTCGCCAAGCTCCGGCTCCGCAGGAGCCGAAAAAAATGAGGCTCCAGCTCCGGAGGAGCTGCCAAGCACCACGCTCCGTCCCATCCCGGCTCCGTAGGAGCCGTCGAACATGAGGGTCCGGCTCCGCAGGAGCCGGTGGACACCAGGCTCCGAGGTGGCTCCGTTGGCTCCGTTGTCGACACTGTAAAGAAGGCAGTCCACTATAGCCATGGTACGTGCACGGGGCCCGCGACGGATGACCGTAATCATGTCCGGCGGCGATGGAAAGTGCTGGCTTTTTGTCGGTATCCATCTTCTTGACGACATTGAGGCATGGCAAACACAATGTGGTCATCTCGACGCCTATCGCATTCTCATTAGCTTTGACATACACCAAGTCCGGCTGAAGATAAAACACACGCCCTTCGTGGCGTGACTGGTACCGAGAGTAACATGAACGATACGCTCCAAACGCCAAGTAAGCGTCACGCTCAACCCGTGTAAGCTCGACGCAGGAGTCATGCAACTCGCTCAAAGGGATATCTTGGCGGTATTCACGATCGACATCACGGATGCCACACGATGCACACGAAGCCAAAGTCCGCTTATTAGACGTACTGTCCACATACGCACTCACACATCGCTGCAAAATATCGTCCGTCACCACCGCGGCGTCAATCTCTTTCACATAACTTTCCCGTACATCCGGATCGGAAATGTCTTCATGTCGGCGGTATCGTGCGATGCCAGTGCTCTCCCATAAGGCGGCGACCGCGATGTTTGGCCATTGCTCGAATCCCGCCAAGTCTTGCGGGGTTGGGAAGGCTGAAGATTTTGGGAGGGTTTCGTTTACGCGCATTCGCCGTTCTAACTCGTCTCGCCTTTCATCTTGACGTATCTGCTGCGCTCCTGCGGCCTCGCCTTCCTTCACCCCGGTGAGATGAAATGATGCGGTGAGATGAAATAATGCGGTGACATGTAATAATGCGGTGAGATGTAATAATGCGGTGAGATGTGATCATGCGGTGAGATGGAATAATGCGGTGTTATGTGATCATGCGGTGAGATGTAATAATGCAGTGAGATGTGATCATGCGGCGAGGTGAAATAATGCGGCGAGATGTGATCATCGGGTTGGGAGCGTCGGTCTCGTTCACCTTGAGCTTGGCTTTCCTTCACCCCGGGTTGGGAGCGTCGGTCTCGTTCACCTTGAGCTCGGCTTTCTTTCACCCCGGGCTGGGAGCGTCGGGCTCGTTGGCGACGAGCGTTGGAGCTCCGCCGCACGGTTCTCGGGGTATAAATCGATGGTGAGGATGAAGTAAGGGAGCTACGACGCTTTCCAGCCAGCCCTCGGCCTTTCATACGCAAGTGTCGCTCAGTCGACAACTGTTCACCGTGCCTCAAGATGCGCTCGGAGATGGTGGATCTGGCGGGGGCGATGTGAACGAAGGTATAGCTGAGAGGTTCGTCTTTAGAAATGAATGTGGCGTTGAGCAGCACGTAGACCCCGCAATCGATGTTGTTATGTTGCTGAGGGGCGTCAACAGCGGTCTGCCTACACCAAGTGACACCCGAGAGGCGTGCAGAATTGTGTGCGGCGAATTCCTCACGCATAAATGTTTCTAGATTGATGAAGCAAATATCCTCGGGATCGTGCACGTTGCACATGGAATCGTACTTGGTGATGCAGCTCCGTGGAACGTCAACCACGAATAATGACCAATGCCCCGGGTCCCCAGGATGGTGGATAGGCACCATGAAGATATCGCAACACGTTATGTCATACCCCAATGCGCGCTCGGTATTCCAACTGCGCACATTGCGGCTGTACACGGGGGCGGCTTGTGGGTCTATGGCCATGGGCTCCTGAGAACCAGGTGGTGTAATGTCCACGAACGTGTCTCCCACTAGTTGCACCGCGTGCGTCCGATGGTCGGGGTTGAATACTTCCGTTAACTTCGTATAAAACCTAGCCGAGAAATAGTGGATACGTGGGGCCTGGCCAGATGATTGTCGTTGCTTCTCGGCGTGACGTAGGTACGCTAGATACAAATCCACAATTTCGTCATTTAGCATTCGCCCGGGGAGTAAACGGTCCATCGGGCTTGGTGCATGCGCAGGCGACGAGATGCAAGGAACCGTACTCGGAGATGGTATCGGCGGTGGGGTAGGCGTAGGATTGTCCGTCGTGGTTAAACGCGCAGATCGAGTGGTATCACACCCACCCCTGAAAGCTTGGAATAAAGTAAGCGGTCGTAGAGGACTTAGTGGCTCAACCCGAGCGGAAGTCTTGGACAAGGGTTCGGAACGTGGGGTGGTCGTTTGCAATCCAGACGAATTAGAAGAACGTCGAATAGGAGTCGAAAACTTTCGGCGCGAACGTGGAGTATTGAGGGTGGCAACCGAGGCGGGCGCCTGAAAGATAAAGGGCTCCGCGGCGATGGCCGGAGGGGGCGATACGCCGGCGTCGATGCGCATGGTCACGGCTTGCCGCGCGATCTGCGTGAGTGTTCCACCATCATCGGGGTGGGATATGTCGAGAGGTGGGAGACATAGCACAGGAACGGCGTCAGGTTGATCTAGCCCGGTGGTGACTGAGGCGGCCGCTTGGAGAGAGTTGGGAGTAGCGTCGACCGCCGGAGGAGGAGATATGCCGCCTTCAGTGCGCATCGCCACGGCTTGCTGCGCGAACTGCGTAAGAGTTCCGCCCGCATCGGGGTGGGATATGTCGAAAGGTGGTTGACGTAACACAACCATGGGATCGGGCGGACCAAGCCTGGGGGCGACTGAGGCGGCCGCCTGCATAAAATTGGGAGCAGCGTCGACAGCCGGAGGCGGCAAGAAACCGCCTTCGACGCGCATGGCCACGGCTTGCTGCGCGCGCGATCTGCGTAAGTGTTCCGCCATAATCGGGGTAGAAAGAGTCGGCGAGAGGAGGTTGACGCAGCACAACAGCGGGGCCGGGCTGAGCGGGCCCGGAGGCGACGGAGGCGGCTGCTTGAAAGGGGCGAAAGATACCCTCGTCGATAAGCATGGCCACGGCTTCCTGAGCAAGTTGAGTGGTGGGTAGTGGATCGTCGACCTCATGGGCGGAAGGCGGTGCTTGGACAGGGGCATGGTCAGCTCGGAGTATCGGTGCCTCGCGCACACCCGTAGTCGCCACGGCCGCATCGGCGGAGGGAGGAACGGTGGCGGCCGTAGGTAACATACCGTTGTCGAGGAGCATGGCGAAGGCCCGCTGAGCAAGTTGGGTTAAAGGTAGTGGATCGTCGACCTCAAGGGCGGAAGGCGGTGCTTGGACAGGGGCATGGTCAGGTCGAAGTATCGGTGCCTCGCGCACACCCGTAGTCGCCACGGCCGCATCGGCGGAGGGAGGAACGGTGACGGCCGTAGGTAACATACCGTTGTCGAGGAGCATGGCGAAGGCCCGCTGAGCAAGTTGGGTTAAAGGTAGTGGATCGTCGACCTCAGGGGCGGAAGGCGGTGCTTGGACAGGGGCATGGTCAGCTCGGAGTATCGGTGCCTCGCGCACCCCCGTAGTCGCCACGGCCGCATCGGCGGAGGGAGGAATGATGGCGGACATATCATGGTCGATGTCCATAGCCACAGCCTGTTGACGAGTTCTTTGTGGGGAACGGGCGCGTCCCATCAACCGGGCACGTTGTCGTTCACGGGACGCGATAATACGGCTTGTACGAGTCCGTTGCAAGTGCTCGCGCCTCCACGACGCGTTCGGTATCCATTGCTGCCCAACACCGGCCGTCGTGGTGAGTGCCACCTGTGCGGGCGTCGTGGAGGAAGGGGTTATCGTGATGGGGACCACGTACTCCATGGGAGCGATGCTCTCGTCGAAGATCGCATCATGAGAAGTAGGATTCGCGGCGGAGTACACCATCAAACATAATAAGGCCCGTATGAGCCGTTTGTTGATCATAATGGCTAAAGTTGCAATGACGCTCCGGATTCCCATCAGGCCGAGTCACCAATCTTCAATTGCCTGTATATCAAAGACACCGAATACCCAAAGTTAAGAATGTTGGACCACCGAAAATATGCGGAACTATTGCCACGGCATGAGAAGATTTACAACATATTTTCGGGAGTCGTCAAGCACGGATGAATACATACTACCATCGAAATCGGCTATTGTGTGAAATATTCTCGCATGTTTTCGAGGATCAAGGCAGGCAGGGGGGGGGCTCCCCCCGTTACTACGGAATGTTTTTGCGAAACGTTATCAACATCGGAAACTTCATTAACGCACAATTTCAGTAGCAATCACGGATTCCGGACTGAGCCCGAGTGGGGGAGGCTCCGCCCCTGCACACACCCCCGTAAGTACACTTTTCTTTTCTGCTTGAGCCCAGGTGACTCCTCCCCCACCCCCCCGTAAGTACCTTTTTTCCCCCAATCTAAGCCCCGTGGGGGGGCTCCGCCCCCCCCCCACCCCCCCTAAGTACATTTTTTATTTTCCAAACCGAGCCCATTAACAAAACATTTGTGCATTAGAGGATACCAATCCCCCAAATATCAACCATATGATGAGATATTCCATGAACAAATGACATCCGGAATATGAAATAACGATACTCACGATATCACGGACATGAATATCAAGAAACCGGAACTCACAATATATCCGAGACATGCATCAAGCGTGCATATATCAAAATCTCAAGCCGGAATGCACGGTCTTAAATAACGCAGAGCGAATTCATGTTTGCCAGGCACAACATGGTTGGCGACACACCACGAGCGTGATGTGTAGTAGCATGTCCATTTGAATACACTCTTTAAAATGTTAGTACGGTTTTACATCTAGGTGTTTCGAGTGTCCCGTTATTTCGCCTAGTTATTCGTAGCTTTCCTACTTTCCTACTTTCCTAACTGCTTGCGGCGCCGTCAACTGCCTTCTTCAAGCCGTTTGAAACATCCACCGCCAAGGACTTGAGAATCATCTGGTGTCGGGCATCGCATGTGGCAGCGAGGTCCGTGCCCGCTAAGAGGTATTTGACGTACTCCATGACGCCGAATTCCCAAAACCCCCAATACAAGGCCGTGTTCGCCGGGTTGTACTGCACATCCGGGTTGTAGGAGGCCACACCCCGCAAGGCCAAGTTCGCGGAGAAAACAACCCTAGGCGTGCGATCCGAGTTGGCGACCCCTTGGTGTACCCCGCCGACAAGAGCGCAATCGCCCAACTGCACTCGCGCCTTTCCGCCAACATCCGCGGCGAAGG
>LGRX02005549.1:0-24926 GCA_001247695.2 Cymbomonas tetramitiformis
CCACCCTAGCAGTGGCTCTAGCCTCGGCATAGCCAGGCGACAGGTGAGAACCTGTATAATCCATCCACCAGAGCAGTGGCTCTAGCCTCGGTATAGCCAGGCGACAGGTGAGAACCTGTATAATCCATCAACCAGAGCAGTGGCTCTAGCCTCGGCATAGCCAGGCGACAGGTGAGAACCTGTGCTATCCATCCACTAGAGCAGTGGCTCTATCCTCGGCATAGCCAGGCGACAGGTGAGAACCTGTATAATCCACCCACCAGAGCAGTGGCTCTAGCCTCGGCATAGCCAGGCGACAGGTGAGAACCTGTGCTATCCATCCTCCAGAGCAGTGGCTCTAGCCTCGGCATAGCCAGGCGACAGGTGAGAACCTGTGCTATCCATCCACTAGAGCAGTGGCTCTATCCTCGGCATAGCCAGGCGACAGGTGAGAACCTGTATAATCCATCCACTAGAGCAGTGGCTCTAGCCTCGGCATAATCAGGCGACAGGTGAGAACCTGCATAATCCATCCACCAGAGCAGTGGCTCTAGCCTCGGCATAGCCAGGCGACAGGTGAGAACCTGTGCTATCCATCCACCAGAGCAGTGGCTCTAGCCTCGGCATAGCCAGGCGACAGGTGAGAACCTGTATAATCCATCCACCCAGAGCAGTGGCTCTAGCCTCGGCATAGCCAGGCGACAGGTGAGAACCTGTATAATCCATCCACCCGAGCAGTGGCTCTAGCCTCGGCATAGCCAGGCGACAGGTGAGAACCTGTATAATCCATCCACCAGAGCAGTGGCTCTAGCCTCGGCATAGCCAGGCGACAGGTGAGAACCTGTATAATCCATCCACCAGAGTAGTGGCTCTAGCCTCGGCATAGCCAGGCGACAGGTGAGAACCTGTATAATCCATCCACCCGAGCAGTGGCTCTAGCCTCGGCATAGCCAGGCGACAGGTGAGAACCCGTATAATCCATCCACCAGCCAGGCGACAGGTGAGAACCTGTATAATCCATCCACCAGAGCAGTGGCTCTAGCCTCGGCATAGCCAGGCGACAGGTGAGAACCTGTATAATCCATCCACCAGAGCAGTGGCTCTAGCCTCGGCATAGCCAGGCGACAGGTGAGAACCTGGATAATCCATCCAACAGAGCGGTGGCTCTAGCCTCGGCATAGCCAGGCGGCAGTTGGAGATCTGGATAAAAGCTCTGCGCATCCGAGGAGGCGGTAGGGGTTTAAAACCTTTCCTCCGGGCCGGCATCCCGAGAACTGTCAGGTAATTGGCAAACCTATTGTCATCACCTGTAAGTGTACCGTGTTGGAAGGTTTGAAACCTTGAGCGTGGTAATGGATGTGAGATCTCGAGCCTTGGGGGAGCCTGGTAGTGCAGATGGCAGACCGGTGAGAGGCCGACCCTTGTGCTTAAGAGGTTGATCTCCTTATTGCGGTGTGTCTTGGGAAGTGTAATGTCATCCCAGACAACAGGCGGCTGAGACCTGTATAATCATCCTGAGCAACAGTAGAAGATCTGTATAAAAACTTTACTGGTCCGACGTGGTCAGCGTGGACGTGACCTTCCCTAAGGGGGGGGGAGTTGTGCTAGGAGGCAAGCACAAGAGCAAGAAAAACGGCTAAGTACAAAACGCAAGAGTACTCAGTACGGAGTACAGTAGGACCGATCAGAATGATGTTGATGTGAGGTGCCTAGCCTGTTGTACGGAGTACTCAGTACAGTTGAGTTATGGAGAGAGTTCCTGAATGCATAAGAACTCTAAGTGTAACCAGTTTCAGAGATGAACTGAACTGAGAATTGTAACATAAAAAGTAAGAGCCGTATCCGCTGTATATTGTGTATTGAAAGCATACACTTGAAAGCAAAAGCATAGCTATTAAGATTTACGAAACCGAAGTCTTGTAGTTGACCAACCGTAAGCATACCTCGTGCGGTCGTTTAATAAGTGTAGAATAGTATAAGTCCGAAACCGTAAAGAAGAGAAGAAGTCAAGGTGTAGACTCCTACACAACTTGATGGAGGCAGTCGAGCCCCTGTCACCGGGCTCGGAAAAGGATTCTGGAGGCGTTGTAGGAAGGATGGTCAAACCACAGTTTGGCTGGGGTGGAGGTTCATGAGCATGCCGAATGGGTCAGGGAAAGAGGGGGTGACGTGGCGGTCCTGCCACTTCGGGGCGCACATGGAGGCTATGGATGGCGGTGATTGGTGCCACATGGCAGACATGGTAATGGTACATCAAACGGGGGCACGGCGCAATTTTGTGGAATGGGGATGCCCTTCCTTCAGGTGTCTCGATTGGGATATCGGGGAAGCTCAACAGCAGTAAGGCAGTAGTGGGAGTGAACTTCATTCAAATGGAAGTCTGTAAGCTCCTCTGGTATAGCAAGGTTGAAAAGTAGCATATTCCTTAACCCACCTTCCTATGGAATATTAAAGTGGCTATGCTCAAGACACACTACCAATCTGTTCTCTTTGAATGAAAGAAGACGTTCTGTCCACAGCAGTATTGTATCTTGTCCACCAAACATACCTCAATAAGTGCTGGCAAAAATCACTCATACTTATGCGTTCATTGAAACTCGACTCTCTGATGATAAACGACTATCGTGCACTGTGTACAACTTTGTACCGGAGAAGAAAATCGGAAACCTCTTTTGCACTGGCATCGAAATTGGTAAATGTGCCATCAGGTTTTTCCTCGGCATCGCACGAAGCCGGTCGTAACCATTCCACCTGCCATGCACATAATTCCAAATCATCGAACCCTCAGTGAGTCCATCCCAATAAGATCTGCGCATTCACGCACAAAGTAGGTCCACGCGTACAAAGGGATGTCGCCAAATATGTTTGCTCCAAAATAACATCGCTTGAGAATATCGGGATCGCAGATAAAAAGTCAGTTGCACTATGCTTTTCCTTGAGGGAAGCCACGGGCGCACATCTCACTTTTGCTGTACTGAGCAGCCAGAAAGCGAGAGCTCAGTGACGAAGTGTGACTTGAGGACGAAGTGCATGTGGGTATTATTCTGCGCAGTGGTGTGCAAATGCCGTGCAAGGGGAGGGTGCAGGGAAAGGATACACATGTGGCAGATAAACTGATTGGCCGTACAAACCAATCTCAGGAGTGGTCAGTCAGCAGTAGTCTCTGTGTTGTGATTCACCTTTGCTTTGAGGTATCAACTTTTGAAAGGATTAATCATCATCACTATCTATATCACTTACAACAAAGTGCTCGGCATGCCCGACGGCCGGCCAGGGGATTCGGCAAACATGCGGCGGGGTGTAAACTAGCACTGATCCCCTCATCATTCCATTCCGCGGTATTCCCAAATCCCGAAGCTCCTACCTCAAGGCGCCCTAGCCAAATGAGTTTTCCATTCGGGGCGAGCATAGAGAGAATGAGGAAGGCGCGGGTTCGCCGGAGCAAGCAGTGCAACTGCCTGGGCAAGAGTTCTAGCGCTGATGAAAGTGAGCGGGTGACTCGGCTTCTGCGTGTGGGGGTTGGTATGGTGGGTGCTATTAGAGAGGCTACATAGCGAGGCATGGGTTGGGTGGTTGTTTGGGGTATACCAGACTCATCAGAGTCTGGCGGTCTTCTTACAGCTGGTAGTGCGGTAACGTGTGGCGTCTCATTAGGGTTAGGCCAGGTCGCATTTCTCATCGAAAATTGCGAGGAACATCAATCGATCCAGGAATGCTAAGAACGGTTTTGCCAACACAAGATCCGCTCATTGAGCATTTGGGCATCTTTTTGGGAAGTGCAAATTTGTTACCAAAAGGGCAATAGGGTGAGGGGATATTCTGTGCAGTGGATATTTCGATGCCCTTCGAAGTGGGGAGGTCACGGAAACGAGCCCCATTACGCGCGGGGATCGTTCAACACCTTTCCCCCCCCACGACGCGTGGGGATGTATCGACGACTTTTTGGGTGTGGGGATCCGCCCTGATCGATCCCGATGATACCCTGCTAATGTGCGATGAGCACAATAGCAAGAAACCACGATTCTCCAGAACTGATGGGCCATATAATGGCCAGCGGAGCTCCGAAATGCAGCATGCCCCCCATCCTCATCGAGCCCGGCGTTTAGGGATATGCATGGCGGAGGGAAAGTTGATAATACGAATAGAGGACATAGGCAAAGTAAAAGGAAACAAAAGAAAAACCCGCAGTCAACCTTGGAAGAGCCGATGGTGTACACAATAATCTAATAATTCACTTTTCCTCTAATATATCCTTTTTGAGAGTAGATTTCAGCTGGTTCAAGCACGAGCAAGTACAAATCACGGTCCATGTTCCATTTGAGAGAGACACCAGGTGCATTCATGGGCCAAACATAATAAATAAATAAATATATATATATAAATAAGACAACCCTTTTCGGGTGTGTGGCTAATCTCGGGGGAGCCTAGTCCCCTTGGGCCAAACACACTCTGCAGCCTTTGCACTCTTAGAATATAAAGGGAAACTATGCCACACACTATTTAGGTTTCTCGCACATTTGCCATTTCCCCCATTTAAAATTTTAACTCTTAAGGTCCACCCCCAGCGCAATAGCTCCCAAATATTCGAAATATTTGGTATATTCAATCAATACTCATTTCTTAATATCACACACCATTAAAAGAGTTTTTTGCTCTACCATATGAGGGTGTTGGCCGCACAAGAACGAACAAGGATGGCGAAGAGTTGTTGCGAAGGCGAGAGCTAGATGGTGAGCAGGAAAGAGCTAAGAGACCCCCGATTGATCGATCTCGAGACCCGAGTTCATATAAGACTATGCACACTGTAGACTTTTGGAGGATTTCGAGGTTCAGGATCCGGAGTGGAACCAGTAGGTGGTTTCCGACCATTGATGAGGCGCATGTGGCAGTGTTGGAATTCGATAAAGGGTAGTTTGCAAAAGCGAGCGTAAACTTTCATTCTCAAAAGATATACCAGTTCGCAGCTTGAAACGCCACGAACATTAGCGCCCAAACATTACTGATTGGGCAGTCTAAGCAAAAGTTCACTAATTAGAGTCTGACGTGTCACTGTCGAGTTCATAACGACTGCAGTGACACGCCTACGATGGGCCGATGAACTCTCCGGCCCACTATCAGAAGATGGGCCGCGAGCTATTACACACCGTGTCTTGCCGATGGTCATCATATGATCCAACGGCCACGATTAATTCAGCAGATCTACAGATCTAGATCTAAGGGTTTCATAGGGTTTCTGTAGGGTTCCTTCAGGGTTTGAGCATCCTGACTACTGTACAAGGCCTAGACAGTCATGCTTTACACCAAACTGATCAGCAGACACTGCAGATTCCAATACCCCTTCTAAAGGGTGACTGTCTAGCTAATGCCAGTTCTCGGGTATGGTGCCCCTTCAGTCTGTCACACCAGTCTTAGGGATGGTGCCCCTCCAGCTCCAGTGATACGGGGATGGTGCCCCTCCAGCTCCAGTGATATGGGGATGGTGCCCCTTCAGCTCCGGTGGTATGGGGACGGTGCCCCTTCAGTCCTTATTGATCATCATGAGGTAGATTCATGACACCCAGTCGCTCTCTATGTACTCGAAATATGGGGAGTGCCAGTGGTTTGGTCATGATGTCAGAGGTGTTGTCATCTGTTCCAGTGTACAGCGCCTCTGTCTCCTTGGCCTTAATCAGCTCCCGAATGTACATATTTCTGACCTTAATGTGCTTCGACCGGGAGTTGTACACATAGTCAGTGGCAAGATGGATAGCTCCTTGCTTGTCGCAGTACATGGGTACTGGTCTGCATATATCCACCAATGAGTCCAGCACGTTGAGAACATACTTCACTTCCCGAGCTCCCTCTGACATGGCAATAATCTCTGCTTCAGTGGTAGAGAGTGATACACACTTCTGAATGATGGATGAGAAGATCACTAGACTTCCACACAGGAAGGCAGCGATGCCAGATGTGCTTCTTCTGGTCATCTTGCATCTTGCATAGTCAGCATCAGTATATATAGACAACGGCAATGGTCTGCTTGGTCCAGTACCATCATGCCCCCCCTAGCACTGATGCAGTGCGCAACACCAACTCATAGTTGATGGTGCCCTTCAGGTACTTGATGACCTGCTTCGGTGCCACGAAGTGGTCCGGGCCATATGTAGCGCAGAACCTTGACAATACTGATACTGCCGCCATAATATCAGGTCGGCTGCAGCGAGCCACCCACTGTAGCTGTCCTAGAAGAGCTCGATAGGGCAAGGACCCCTTGCCATCAGCAGGAGCCAGTGCAGTGCCAGGTGACATAGGCAAGCTCGCTGGTTTGGCTTCATCCAGACCATAAGTGCTGATCATCTGAGAGATGTAGCCAGACTGAGATAAGTATGTTGTGCCACTGCCCCAGCGCACCCCGATACCCATGACCAAGTCCAGCACCCCAAGATCTTTGCACGCATACGGTGTGTGGAAAGCAGACACAAAGGTGTCATACCATGACTTGTCATTGGTGGCCACCAGGTAATCATCTACGTAGGCCAGAATGATGACCTGGAGAGCGGCGTCACGGATGAAGTACAGACATGGCTCCACGTCGCTCCTTTGCATCCTGGAGTCATAGCCCATGATGAAGGCATCGGAGGTGTCAAACCACTCTATACCAGCCTGCTTCAGTCCATACACTGCCTTGAGCAGTTTGGCACACCTGTGCCCCCCATAGACTAGTCCTCGGGGAAGGCGAACATACAAATCCTCCTCAAGCACCGAGTTCAGGAAGGCAGTGTCCACATCCATGTGGTAAACCACAAGGCCAAGGTTCAGGGCTAGGGTGATGACAATCCTGACCGATGATGCATGGCGCAAAAGTGTCATTTCTTTTGCTCTTCACATCTCATTGCCAACAGGCACACTGCATAGCATTTCATTAAAAATAGCTTTCTTCTTACATGCTTTTAGTGTGTGAGAGAAAATCTCTTTTTGGAATGTCTTTTCTAGGCTGATTCACAGCTTCACATGCTTTTTAGGCTGATGCACAACTTCTAAGGCAAAATGTTTAGAGTCTTTTGGGTTGGGTGGGTAGGGAAGGCAAAAGAACAGAGCTGCGGATTCCCACGGGCGGAACTCCTAAATACTGTCGTGTGTAAAGCCTTTAGATCTAACTCAGCTGCTGATTTTGATCTAACGGCTCAGGAAACTCTGATCGATCTACCGGCACAGAAACCTCTAAAATTCCGCAGGCTCCAATTTAACCATTTCTTTTGCTCTTCACATCTCATTGCCATGTAACAGAGATCATTAGGCACACTGCTCTGTGCCAGGCTGCCGCTGCTGCTGCTGTCGCCATCTCGGAGTGGTCCACCCGAAGTACTTCTCCATGTGCTCGTCGGGAACAGCTGCCGGGTCAATGTAGGAGTGGATGGCAGAGGACAGCTGAGACCAGCCGCCCAGGAAGCAGCACTTCTCAAGCGCCGCGCCCACAGCCCTGGCACAGGTACAAGCCCCCTTGCGGGTGCTGTGGCCAGAGAAGTGTCCCCCTTCCGGAGGGACACACCCAAGCTTCCCCAATGCCAACTGCACCCAGCCATTAGCTTGCGCCGACTGGAGCTTTCCTTGCTCCCACGGCAGCCTCCAGTAGCTGCCCTGCACCTCCGAGCCCGTCACCGGGCGATGCCCCCAACAGGCATCCCGCACCTGTTGCCAGTGCTGCAGGAGCTGCACAAGCCCCGCCACCCCCGCCGCGGGGATGGTGAGCCTCCTCCTGAGGCGCACGTGCCCCCTGCCTTTCTCCTTGTGGAGAACCACGGAGATGTCCTCATCTGTGATGCTGATGTGCTCCCTGCGCATGGAGACGCCCGTCTCCGGCCGGCCGAAGGTGACGAAGGCAAACACCACGTAGGTGCACGCCCTGAGCAGCTCCGTAGCTGCCCGGCCCACCGGCTCCAGCCCCAGCCCGTGCGCATGCACCGCCGAGACATGCCTGGCAGGCAGCCAGGTCCGCACCGTCTGCTCCTCACCCGCGGCTTCAGCCGCCTGCACCTGGAGGCGGGCCATGCCCTTCACTGCTCTGGAGATCGCCCGGCCCCTGGCAGGCCCGGGGAACCCCATGTCCTCGTGGTAGTTGTTGATGGCGGATAGGTAGGGCTGCATGTTGGACGCCTGCACCGTGCCCTTGTCCAGCATGTGAGCAATGTACAACCTCACCGTGGCCCCCGTTGCCGGAAGCCACTGTCTGCCCTCCGCCTCACAGAACGCCATGAAGGCCCGAGCCTTCGGCCGGTAGTTGCCCACCGTCTTGCCGCCCAATGCTGCCCCCTGCATCTGCACTGCCAGCTCAGTGAGGGAGCTGTCCCCCAACTCTCCTCTCCAGCGCTCCTGAAGCGCCGCATCCCAGCTAGTCACCTCCTGCACCGCTGCCGGGAGCACCTCATACCTCTCCTTGCTCATGTCCAGGTCCTCCTTGTCACCATCCTCGTAGGCAATGTGGGTTAGGCCGTCCGACCCCGTGTCACCCACGGTACCGGTGTACCAGGCATCATCCTGGGGCCAGTACACCTTCACCTTGAGGCCACTCGCCAGCCCCGCCTGTGGCGCCTGCCCGGCTGCCCGCCTCCCATCCTGCAGGTAATGGCTCACCGGGAGGCGGAGATGCGGAACATGATGCCGTCCCAGCTTGAGGCCCCGAGCAGCTCGGACCCTCCTAGCCGGCTGGGAGTGAAGAGGTCCCTGCCCCGGGGCAAGATCACCACCTCGTCGGCCATGGCCTCCAGCTTCTGGAACCACATCTGCCCCGGCCAGTAGGGCGCCACCACCGTGGCGGCGCACTTCTCCTCCCGCAGCTTGTGCGCCACCTCGTCGAGGAGGGACCACGGGGGGTTGACCCAATTGACCTCTCCTAGCCAGGAAAAGGCCAAAGAGTCCACGCCCTCGCACCCCGGGTCGTGCCACTGTGCGTAGTAGCGCGGCAGCTGGGCGGAGAGCTCCGAGGCGAAGCGGTCCACGGTGTGCTGGTGCCATTCCCGCTCCGCCACTGAAACCACCTGCGGTTCAGCCGCCAGTCGTCCAGGTCCCGGTCCCGAGACAAGCGGTCGGCCCACTCGTTTGCCTCGCTTCTGATGTACCTCGCCTGGAGCTCGATGTCGTTTAAGTCCAGCAGGATCCATAGGCGCCGCATCCGCCGCATCAGCTCCGGGTTGCGCGACGTGAAGTGCGAGAGCATGGCCACCACCGCCTGGTTGTCGCAGTAGAGGCGCACCACCTTGCCGGTGAGCTCTCTCAGGAAGGATTGCACCGTCTTGTACACGGCCTCCAACTCCAGGTGCGTGATGTGTAGATGCCGTAGCTCGTCGGACCAGAATCCTCTTGCCGCGTGCTTGAGGTTCAGCACCCCGCCCCATGCGAACAGAGACGCGTCGGTGTGCACCTTCGCTCTCGTGGGGCTGCGCCAGATCTTGCGACCGTTCCACCGGCTCTGAGCCGGCAGCCTGAGCCACCACTCGATGTCGCTCCACGCCTGCCGTGTGAGCTTCACCTTCGCGCCCCATCCCCGCCTCGTGGAGAGCACGAAGTGGAGCTCCCTGAGATACAATCTCGCCGGAGGGACTGCCAGATACACAGACTGGCAGAGCCCCGTGAACGCTGCCAGCTTCCGAGCTGGGAGCCACCTCCGCTGTCGCGACGCCTCGCTGAGAAGCGCCTTGGACTGCAGGTGAATCTTCTGCAGCCTCGCCGGTGTCACGCGGAACTGTCCCGCCTTGAGGTCCACCTCGAGCCCGAGGTGCTCCACCAGCTGCGTCGGCTCCCATTGCCCTTTCTTCTCGTTGCGCGACAATCCGAGTCTCACCAAGACCCGAGATGTCAGCTCGCGCGCCCTGAGCGCCTCGATCCTGCTGCTTAGCAGCAACAGGAAGTCGTCCATGTAAGGGAGCACCCGCGCCCCCTGCTGATGCTCCTCACGGCCGCATCCTCCAGCTCGTTTGCGAACTGCCCAACGTCGTCGCACCTTGCTTCCGCTTTGCAGCTTCCGCACCTCCCGCCGATCCTCCGCGGATCTCGGAGAACGAAGGCACTCCACGAGCACCTTCATGACCTTGACGAAGATTCGTGGCGAGTCGTTCCAGCCGAAGGGAAGGGCGCCGCACTGGAATAACTCCCCCCGCACGTCGAACTGCATGTACTCCTGGAAGGCGGGGTCGATCCCCACGACATGGTACCCGTCCTGGAGGTCGAAGCTGATGCACCAGTCGTTCGGCTTGGCGAGCCGACGCAACTTCTTGAGGGTCTCCATCTTGCACCGCGACTTCACGCAATGCGCGTTCAGCCAGCGGAAGTCCATCACAAGACGCCACTTGTTCGTCCCCGGCTTCGGCACCAGGAACACTCGGGATACGCGTCGTCGCCTTCTCGCTCGCACCCATGCGCCCGTTTTGAGACACCTCTCCGTCTCTGCGGCCATCCACTCCAGCTGCTGAGGGGTGGCGTCGGCCAGAGACACTCCGTGATCGAAAGGCTTGGGCGCCTTGTCGACCCAACGCATCTTGGCCCCTTTGCTGATCCACTCCATCACCTCGGAGTTCGCGCCAGCTGCGCGCCATGCCCCCCTTCGACTCCGCACCCTTTCCTGTAGGGTGGGCTCTTTCCGTTGGACGCCCCGAGGGGCGGAAGGCGTCCAACCTTTCCGTGATCGGAAAGTTAGGTCTGGGCTTGGGCGCCTCGCCCAAGCCCTGACCCTTTACCTCCCTTGCCGCTGCCGCGGCCACCTTCGCCTTTTCCAGTGCCTTTGCCCTTGCCTGCTTGACGGTCACGAAAAGTCGAAAGTTTGGCGCTGGCCTTGGCGTGCGTGTTCATCACTGCCTTCGCCTTCGTGGTGTCGAATTCCTTCAACCACTTCGTGAGCACTGAGTCGCTCACCAACCCGTCGCTGCCTGCGTACACCTTCTCCTCGATGAAGGCCAACTTCGCCCGCAACGCCTCAGCTCCGCCGTGCGACGTTGCATCAGACTCCATGCTCGCTCTGAGCTGCAACATGGTGTAACGGTTGTTCAGGAGCGAAAAAACGCCCTTAAACGTGTTGTGCGCTGCGAAAACGCGCTCACTCAATTCCTCCACCGTTGGGGGATCCTTTTCATCTTGACACCAGTCCAGGGTCACCTCGGAAAACGCAATCGCATCGTGCATGTACGACAGCGCAGGGGCAAGCACCAACTGCTCGTAACGCATGGACGAGTTGGTGCGTTTGGAGAGGGCGTCGTAGGTCTTGTCGTTGTACAAGTCGTACATCTGCGGCATGTCCGTCTCCAGTGTTGCAGGTCTCGCAGGGAACGGATTCCCTTCAACGTGTGGAACATACGGGAGCTTTTTTAATGCCTCCAACTCCGCGTCTCCGCTCTGAGCGGAACCACCATCCAGCGAAGCGGCTTTCGCTGCCGCCTCCTCCGCGACTTCAACTCTCGCTGCGAGAGTCTCCATCTGCTTCATCATGAGCTTCATCATTTCGCCCTGTTGCTCCAACAGGACTTCCATCCCGGACTTCGCAGCCGGTTGTCCAGCCGCGCCAGCATTGTTCTCCGACGCGCCTTGCTCACCTTCTTGATCGTTCATTGTAGTAAGTCGTCAAGGGTTTAAACTTCCACAGTAACGTTAAAATGTGGGGTAAAACTTTTTGCAGTGTGCCGCACTAAGAATTTCTCCGCGAGGAAAAAATTCTTGTGAAGTTCTTTTGCGAAGGCAAAAGAACAGAGCTGCGGATTCCCACGGGCGGAACTCCTAAATAATGTCGTGTGTAAAGCCTTTAGATCTAACTCAGCTGCTGATTTTGATCTAACGGCTCAGGAAACTCTGATCGATCTACCGGCACAGAAACCTCTAAAATTCCGCAGGCTCCAATTTAACCATAATAGTCCACTCCATACTCCTGCTTGTTACCTCGCACACATATCCGGCTCTTCCTTTTCAGGAGCTGCCTGTGCTTGTCCAGCTTCACCTTGAGGACGAGGGACATGTCCAGCAACTTCACCCCAGCAGGCACATCCTCCTCGTCCATCATGAGTAAAGCCTTCTTGATCTGCACCAGTGCCTCTAGCTCATCCTGGATGGAGTTGAGCCATTCAGCACAGTCAGGTGAAGTCAGGACCTGAGAGTGACTCTTCGGCTCAGTGACTCCCTCCGGCAGCAGGGAGCTCTGCACAGCGGGTGTCTCTTCAGCCTTAACACCCAGGCACGTGTGTGTAGGTGGAAATTGCACATGTCCAGCACGTAGGTCCATGATGGTGAAGTTGGTGAGGAGGACCACGCAGTAGGGTTGAGCATGTGGTGCAATAGCGCGTCCACAAATCATGGCCTCCTCAGAGTCCCCCTTCCCAGTGATAGCACGTACCTCAGTGAACAGTGGATAGTGGGCATTGATACTCCCATATGTAGGGCAATCCCTCACTGGCGACAGGCGCTCACTGCCTGAATCGAGATACGAGCTCAAGCTCACCCAGCACACGTCATCAGAGGTCTCCACCTTCACCACAACCACAATCGCATCACCACCTTCAGGTAAGTACACACCTTGCTCCAATACAACAGTCTCCAATAGTGTAGGTGGTGGATCTTTGTAGGGCGCATCCAGAGTGGTGATCATGAAGTTGGTCTTGAGAGGAGTCACTGCAGACGGATCCCATGTGGTCACCACCTTGCCCAGCTTGTCCAACCTCTTAGAGAAAGTGACCATACCAAAGTTGACCACCTTTCCAGACTCATGATCATACAGAAGATAGGCAGATGAGACCTCAGAGTGCCCCACATACCTGAGCTCACGTGCTCGATTACTGAGTTTATGTTCACGAACCGTGGGGTCAATGAAAGGGTAAGCCATACACCCAAACACCCGCAGCTGGGACAAGTCCGCATGCTTCTTCTGGATGAGGTAGTAGGCTGAAGTCCAGCCCAGGGACTTTCTGAACACACGGTTGAGGATGTAGACTGCATGACGGGTGGCCAAGGGCCACATGTCCACACCAAAGCCACAAGTCAGTAAGAGAGCTCTGGCCATAGCTTGTACATCTCGGTGTGACATTTCTACCCTCACCTGGTTCTCATGCAGATATGGCTTTGCTTTGACCATGCCCATGGTTGAACCATGCCTTTGCTCAATACCATGTTGTTCACAAAATGTTGCAGTCTACCCGGCAATCATGGTACTGTCACCGTCAGTGTGAAGCACCATGTGGTAGTCGCTGGACAGGCCCATGCCCATGGTGCTCCTCAGGCGCTTCACCTCCTCAAGGTATAGCTTGAAGGCCTTGAGGTAGTCAGACTTGAGCTTGAGAAAGAATATGCATATCCAGGTAGTGGAGTCATCAACAAATAGTACGAACCATCTGTACCCCCCAGCACTGATCCTGAATGGTCCACATGTGTCTGACCATACAAGATTTCCCAGCTCCTTGGATAGCTCCCTCCCCGTGGGTTTCACAGAGGGCCTGATGGCCTTGGTTAGCGTGCAGACAATGCACCGCTCGGGGCAGTGCTGCACCGGGTTGCCAGAGTATTGTGACTCACTGATACTCATAGGAATACTCTGAGCGAACATGTGGTCAATAGGCTTGCCACCAATGTGGCCCAGCCTCACGTGTTGTAGCATCTTGATGCCAAGCTGCTCCGTAGTGTGCGAGTCCTTGAACAACACCACCACTGGCCACTTGGTGTCCTCGATCCATACACGATCTTCCCCACAAGGCTCCAGATTGGCCACGTTGTAGCATGACGCCCTCGGTGCAGAGAAGATCTTAGCACCAGCAGGGTATTCATGAATAATATCGAAGCGAGAGGTCAGGTTCAACCAACTCGCTGTGACCCATTTAGGCAATATGAACATAAATTTGGTGTTGGGAGGGTCTCTGTCAAAGTCAGTGAGAGCCTTCTGAAGACACTTCAGAATGATGTCATGGTCGAAGGGCGGATTCCCATAGCAATGCTTGCCAGCCCAATCCTTGACAAAACATGTGTCAGTTATGGTGCAATAATCATCCAGGATATGGTTGTAATCGGAGGAAAATAGTTCCAGGAGGAAAGGACCATGAGTGGTGAAGTGAGGCTTGGTGTCCTCAAACTTCGAGTCAAAGCGGTCTCGTTGATCATCAGTATGCTTGGCAGCACAGGCTAGATGGGTGTCCAAAGTCTCATAGGCATCCTCATGCATAATATACTGGTTGCCAACCCTGGCAAAGGAGAACACTGCCCCCCCTTTGGACACAGTTCTGGCCCCAAAGTCCACAAGGAAACCTGCATCCTCGAGCGCCACCACCGACAAGAGGTTGAAGGGTTGTCCAGGTATGCAGTGTGTGCCAAGAAGCTGTAGCCCAACCATGCGCCCGGACTTCACATCCTTCTTGGCAAAGGTAACAGAGCCACTGCCAGAAGAGCACACAGACTGACTCTGCACCACACTGAAGGTCTCACAGGCCTCAGTGTCATAGTCCGCATTGAACACCTGAACAGAGTTGCAAATGTGCTTAGTGGCACCACTGTCCATAACAGCACACTTGTCCACAGCAGATCGAGAGCCAACATCGCCAGCACTCGCACCACATGCCATCTGAGCATGGCGACCATCAGCAAGGCAGTACATACCACACGCCCAAGCATCAGAGGGCACCTGACCATCCACCTCACACGAGTCAGAGCCCAAGTCCAGGCCTGTGACGAGGTCATCGAAGTCATCATCACAGTGGTCTTCATAGTAGTCACCAGGGACTAGAGTCACAGAACAGAGGCGGTTCTTGCGAGGCGGACGGAAAAGTCCAGAGACCCAGTCATCGGAGTGGATACCACCCACTCCTTCAAAGGGCTGCCAAAAGTGCACATCTTCGTCCTCGTCCGAGTCGGAGGCATCTACCAGATCTGGCAGAGTATCTGAATCATAACCACCATCATCCGAGTCACAGTCCCAAGCCGAGTCCAGGTCGGGGATGGAGCAATCAGAGTCACCATCAACATGGCTACCATCATCACCCGATCCAGAGAGATAGATAAGACCAGGCATAGAGTCGTGCTCATCTCGGTCTGCAATACCATGGCCACAATCAGGGGAATCCAGTGCAGCCACAACCTCAGAATCACCTTGGTCTGCAAAGATACCACCATGATCAGAAGAATCCCCAGAGTCATAGCCACCCTGGTCTGAATGGTCATCACCACAATCAGAGCCAGAATCTGAGTAATCAGGCCAGGCATCAGTGCCCCACCCCCCATCGAGGAAGAGCATGCTGCCAAAGTCCTCCACAGCCTGTATCAATGCCCTTGTGGCTTCTCCGAGCCCGGATGCCCAGCTTTGCAAATCCACCAGGGAGGTGCGCACCATGACAGGTTCAAGCTGAAGCAACATGTCCATGTGCTCGGTCACCTGCCTGATGGCATGGAGCTGGCAGAGAATCTTCTTGACACTGAGAGTATGTTCAACACCACGGGGAAGAGTAGTGCCTCTGTCGAGTATGTACTGGGCACGGAGATATATCTCCACCGACCCAGCCATCATGACAGTGTGCCAACGCTGCAAACCAGGCTTGAACCAGAGCTGCCTCGGGGAGATCTGATGAGTGTCACCCAGGTGCTGATCACGTCCACCATCCCACCGGGCTTGAGTCATCTCCAGGGGAGCCTTGTCGGGGAAGAAGGCAGTGATGACATCGATAGACCCAAGAGTCATATATCGGTACAATGTCAGCACGGTTGTGACGGTTGAGCAGAGAAGCATGCTTGTTGGGGACATAGCAGTGGGGCTTCTTCTTGGACCGTCGAGGAGAGTGCTGCTCTGAAGATAAGTCCACACGAGGTGCACACATGGTGCCCTCACTGCCCACAGCACGCTCACCAGCAGTGCCAGATACAGCGACCTCAGGCTCACACACCTCTGTCAGAACAGAGTAGTAATTGAAGACTGGGAGTACAGAGAACTGAGACTCCACAGGCACAGAGCCTCGCCCAGATATCCAGGGCGGGCATGGGGCTGGGCTAGGAGTCAGTGACTCAGAGATGCTAGAATTACCAGTCCCAGTTAGCCCAGAGCTCAGGTCAGAGTGTGCACCGTCTGGTAATGAAGATTCCACCGGTACAGAGCTTCGACCACACGTCGATAGCTGGCACGAGGCTGGGCAAGGAGCCAGTGAGTCAGAGATGTTAGAATTACCAGACCCAAGTAGCCCAGAGCGCAGGGTACTGGCATATATGTCCTCACCAGTCTCGTCCAGACCAGGGTGCAAGTCAGATGGACTAGCCTCTCGAAGAGCAAACAGAACCTCACCACTTTCCTCCAGGCCAGGATAAAGCTCAGACTGCCCAGCCGCAGCACCAAGATGTTCACCAGGCTTCGGTAAGCTACCATGCTTCTCGTAGTCTGCAACTCTCTTAAGAATTGTCGCCTTGGTAGCTGGAGAAGCCTTCTTGAAGAACGCCTCCCGCTTCTCGACGTTCTTGATGAAACAGTCTTTAGAGGGATGTCCATGCCTGTGACAGATAGGGCACGGGACCTTGACGGCCAGTCGCTGTCGTTTCAATTCCTCCTGCTTACGCCTGTCATCAGCAATAGCACCAGCAGTCTCAGATTCAGATTTGTCGCCGGCGTGGTGCACTGCGTGGGCAGTGTGCGCCACAGCAGCGCGCGGGGCGAGTATCGTGTCGTAATGAGATGTTACTTGGTCAGACAGCACGTCCACAGTAGGGAGGGACTCAACCATGAACTTGGCCTTGAGGAGCATATAGTCGGGGTGCAGTCGCACAATAGCCATAGCAGAGTACATGGTTTCAACTGTCTCCATACACAGAGGTTTGCCAGAAGGTGTAACGCGCGCGTTCATGGAGTACTCGTATATACGCCGAAGAGTCTCCTTCGATTCCAGAAACGCCGAAAGAGGAGGAGCAAGGCTCGAAAGTTGATTAGGCAGTAAAAACAGTTTATCCACCTGGTTGATGAAGTAGACGACACTGTTGCGTCGTAATTTGGATAGCGCAAGCCAGGCTCCGTGACCGTCAGAGTACGACTCAAAGCTGCGAACGACAGCGTTCGCAGTACCAGTGGTAACGCGACAGAGGAAGTCATAAATTAGCTGATTCGCTTCCTCAAGATAGGACTCTTCCCCCTTCAGCACATGAAGTGGAATTGATTCCGAAAGCAATAGCGCCAGAGAAGGGTGACGCAGAGAAGGACGAATTTTCGCAAGCCACTCGTCCCAAATTCCTTCCTGGTCAGAATTCTCGCCAGAGAAGTGCGAGTCCGCGGAAAGTCCCTTAGTCATATCAGAAAGACTTGGTAAAGGCCGTCGCCCACCAGCGAGCGACGAATTGAAATGCTGGTCCACAGGGACAGCGGGGCTGGGACCTGTCTGATTAAGACCGTGAAGCTCGCAGAGCTGAGCATTCATAGTCCTAACCATGTCCGTAAGCACCGAGATTTGCTCTTGTTGGCTACTAAGCGCAATATCCCGCGAAGATTGTTCGCCCGGCTTCTCCACAGACGCTGGCACGCCAAGACCAGGATTAGACGGCGGGGTCACCTGACTTCTGCCTCTTCCCATAATGAATTTGCGTACGCGCAGCGGAAATTAGCGTGATAAACAAAATAGAACGCACTTACAAACTCGTAAGTGGGCCCATAACCTGTTGGAATTCGATACAGGGTAGTTTGCAAAAGCGAGCGTAAACTTTCATTCTCAAAAGATATACCAGTTCGCAGCTTGAAACGCCACGAACATTAGCGCCCAAACATTACTGATTGGGCAGTCTAAGCAAAAGTTCACTAATTAGAGTCTGACGTGTCACTGTCGAGTTCATAACGACTGCAGTGACACGCCTACGATGGGCCGATGAACTCTCCGGCCCACTATCAGAAGATGGGCCGCGAGCTATTACACACCGTGTCTTGCCGATGGTCATCATATGATCCAACGGCCACGATTAGTTCAGCAGATCTACAGATCTAGATCTAAGGGTTTCATAGGGTTTCTGTAGGGTTCCTTCAGGGTTTGAGCATCCTGACTACTGAACAAGGCCTAAACAGTCATGCTTTACACCAAACTGATCAGCAGACACTGCAGATTCCAATAGGCAGGTGGGTGGTGCACCTTCAGCGGCCGTGTCAGCTGCCGGTACCATTTGGGCCTCTGGCAAGCAATCTCCAGCAGCGGAGTTCCGCGGCGCGCAAACACGAGATTGGCAAGATGCCCTCCAAAGGCTGTAAGCACCCCGCTTGCCGCGTAAAAGGCCTACGCCACCCTCCCATCGCATACCACCCACCTTAAAAAACACGTGTACTCACGCATTAGGTGCCATAGCATAACCTCTCGATTGTATGCGGTTGCGCGACGCGGGTTACAGTGGAGCGCCCACATCGAAGTTCGGCGTCACAATCACTGGATCTTGGCACTGCCACACCGTGGCTTCTAAATATATAAGCACTCTCGAACACCGTCGCATCCTGCAAAAATGTCTTGAGGAAGTACAGATTTCGGCTCCTAACACAATCGGCAAGCAAAACTACGACACGGATAGCGCGCGCTTGGGACTATACTGCGACATCTGGCATCAGCATGCTCGAGCTGGTTGGGGAGGGTCCAGAGCATTACTTGGGCTTGTTCCCGGGGAGTCAACTTCGCCAGGTCAGGAATGTAGTTGATCCGAATCCGCGACTTCCAGGTCTGCACGACGCACCCCCAGACCACCGGGTCGCTCTCAGGCTGCAAGGAGGTGCCGGCGATGGGAGCCCGGGTGCAGGCGCGGCCATGAACCAAAGGAAGTACATGCTGCAACAGCTGTCGGGCATCTGTTAGGCAGTGGGTTCCAGCAAGCCATTCTTGTTCTGATTGAGTTGACTAGGGCTTTTCGGAGGTGACACCTTGAGGTGCGGTGACGGGCGCAGGGCGAGGCGCAGTGACGGGAGAATGGCAAGAGTTGCGTGTACTCAAGAAGACCGTGCCCACATGATCATGTGGATGTAAATGCGTACAATGTGCATGTGGCTTATCCTTAGACCGATTCCTTTGGCACCACGTAGCCACACAATGTTGGCTGCATTGTGTACCCACACCAGTGATAAGAGGATTCAGCACACACTTCGGGACACTTATCCGGATTTTCCGGAACATGACAGTGAAGAACGGGACTCCCTAAGCCTCACCGGGCCCTCGTGAGGCCCTCTGCAACTGCACTGCCGGCGCACTGCTGCTGTTTCTCTGGAGCCAGTTCATCTCTGCCCCCCGAGCTGCTCGAGCCGTCTCCCCACCACCGAGCCTAAGCTCAGGACCACCCCCCTACCCCTCCCCTGCCCCGTCTCGAGAGCGCTTGTCCTCCCACGACATGACTTGTATTCTATAGGGCTGTCCTAAGGGGCTGAGGATGATAAACTGAATTGCTTCCTTCTGACCTTGCACGCCCGCCACTGATCTGCGCTTGCAACTCCCTACCCCCAACACCAGCTCTATGGGACTGAAGCCCTTGCGCTGGGGGCCCTGCGAGGAAGCCGTGGGTCTTGCGCTGCACTTCACACTTGCCTTGCACCTGTATTGTGGCACCGTTCCTACTTGGGGTCTCCATTCCCACATGTGGCAGTGCGTCCCAAGCCCTCCCGCTGGTGCGCGTGGCTCATCCTTGGACCGACTCCTTTGGCATCACATAACCACAGGATCGGCTGCACTATGTACCTTCACCAGGGATCAAAGGATGGCGTGTGTGTGCGAATGGTATGTTGCAACATAGAGGAGGGTTCAGCATAAACGAGGGCGGCCCAACTCATCTGCTTCTTTTGTAGGAATAAACAAGGGTCCCGTGTCTCACACAGATGGCAATGTCTCACACATCGATCTGGAGGGTGATCATGGGATGTCTGGAGGGTGATCATGGGACTTCTGCAGAAAGCCCGGGATGTCTGGAGGGTGATCATGGGATGTCTGGAGGGTGATCATGGGATGTCTGGAGGGTGATCATGGGATGTCTGGAGGGTGATCATGGGATGTCTTGAATGGTGCAGAGCTCGCCATTGGTGGAACTCGCCTTTCCACATTGTACAATTGCCAACTTTCACTTCTTTTTGTGCGTGGCTCATTGCATCATTTCACCTCTGTTCCGCAATCCCAAAGGGCTGCGTATCGCCGGTCTGGCGGACGCGCTCAATCCTATTCTAGGCGAAAACACGGTGCTTCATGTGGGGGAGAGAGCAACATGCAATGCCGGGCGGAGGGTTGCGTCGTGAGCACGCCTGCTCGAGCTCATCCACCACCTCCAGAACGTTACGCCATTTCCGAGCGCCAGTAGAAAGATGCCCATACACCAACACCTCTTTCTGCACAACATGCCACGTGTCCCCAACCGCAATTACATACGGCGCAGTGGCCTTCTGCACACACTGTGTTCCAGAGCTATGATCGCATTTGCATCTAATGTCCTCGCGTCAGCTTCCAGTCGAGCCAAAGCGCGGAGACCTTCGCAGAACGTGGCTCCACACGCGTAGTCACGCGAAAGGGAACGCCACGATGCGCAGTCTGTCCATAGGGCAAGGGCAGCGAGAGGCCACGTCTGGACTGCCCGCACACGTGCATGGGCAACTCGCAGCTTTTTGTGAAAATATATTTCAAGTGAATATACCTCGTGTGCTCTCATATAGAAAGGCTGCCCTCATGTGGAAATCGTGCGGCTGCCCTCATGTGGAAATCATGCGGCTGCTCTCATGTGGAAATCGTGCGGCTGCCCTCATGTGGAAATCGTGCGGCTGCCCTCATGTGGAAATCGTGCGGTTGCCCTCATGCGGAAATCGTGCGGCTGCCCTCATGCGGAAATCATGCAGCTGCCCTGGTATGGAAATCGTGCGGCTGCCCTCATGTGGAAATCATGCGGGTGCCCTCATGATATCGTGCGGCTGCCCTCATGTGGAAATCGTGCGGCTGCCCTCATGTGAAATCGTGCGGCTGCCCTCATGTGGAAATCGTGCGGCTGCCCTCATGTGGAAATCGTGCGGCTGCCTTCATGTGAAATCGTGCAGCTGCCCTCATGTGGAAATCGTGCGGCTGCTCTCATGGAACGTGCGGCTGCCCTCATGTGAAATCGTGCGGCTGCCTCATGTGGAAATGCGGCTGCCCTCATGTGGAAATCGTGCGGCTGCCCTCATGTGGAAATCGTGCGGCTGCCCTCATGTGGAAATCGTGCGCTGCCTCATGTGGAAATCGTGCGGCTCTCATGTGGAAATCGTGCAGCTGCCTTCATGTGAAATCGGCGGCTGCTCTCATGTGGAAATCGTGCGGCTGCCCTCATGTGGAAATCGTGCGGCTGCCTTCATGTGGAAATCGTGCGACTGCCCTCATGTGGAAATCGTGCGGCTGCCCTCATGTGGAAATCATGCGGCTGCCCTCATGTGCAAAGCGTGCGGCTGCCCTCATACGGAAATCGAGCGGCTGCTGGTATGCAGCGACTAAACAGATATAGCATTGGCGCCGGCTCCCCGCGCATGGCGTGCTAGGCTGCATGCAGCGTGCGTCCGAGCGCAGAGCAGCCAGAAGGCGGGACCGACCTCGGTAGGGACCGCCAGGCGCCACTCCGCTGCCACTGCGTTCCTGTCGCATATAGTGGAGGAGTCCGGGCGCACAGGGCAGGCCATGCCAGGCGGTTCAAGACAAATTCAGCCATCGCGCAAACACACGCATCCACCTCAGGAGGGCGCCTGCAGCAGAGGCATCCCAACATTGCCGAGGCCGAGCTGTCTAATCCACCCGTGCGCCGCAGAAGCTGAGGGCTCGTCGAGGACATCGCGCATGAAGCTCTCCAGAGGGCTCTATGCCAGTCGCTGTCAGAGTTCCTGGGACAGGCTTGTGGCAATGTGCAGTGCGAGGAGTGGCATTTATCTGTTCAGAGCATGCATCGACATCTGACAATCGATGACGTGTGACCATTGAAGAATGCGAACCGTGGATGAGGAGCGCGCAGACTAACTTGAGCCGTGGATGAGGAACGCGCAGACTTACTTGAGCCGTGGATGAGGGCGCGCAGACTTACTTGAGCCGTGGATGAGGAACGCGCAGACTTACTTGAGCCGTGGATGAGGAGCGCGCAGACTAACTTGAGCCGTGGATGAGGAACGCGCAGACTTACTTGAGCCGTGGATGAGGGACGCGCAGACTTACTTGAGCCGTGGATGAGGGACGCGCAGACTTACTTGAGCGCCTCGAGGCTGTCCTCTGTGGCAGTGTTTGGTGGAGGCGCTGAGCTGGAGTGTGGCGACTGTGGCAACTCCGCGAACCTATACCTGCATTCACCCCATCATAAGCGCGACCCAGATCTCCTCACGCACCCGGGAGGGCTCCTTGGTGAGACTTAAGCACACTCAAGTACGCGTACTTGATGTGCCGCTGACAAGGACAAATGGCTGCTTCCCTATGTCTTCGGGGTCGCTGCCAGCGGCACATCAAGTACGCGTCCGAGGAGTCCCCGAGGTGCCGAGGATCCTGCTGGGGCATCCCACAACACGCGAGCTCTGGAGGCAAAACCAACAATATAGCAAACATGACAGTTTGATAAACATGACAGTCTGAAATATTTTCGAGGCCTCAAGCAAGCGTTAGCAGTCCCAGCGATATTTACGGGTCCCCGCAGGTCGGGGAGGGGGTCCACATCTTATTTGATTTGGCGAGGCCACCCCCAGTTCTCCGAGCCTCACCGGCTAAATCTGGGGACAAGCAGGTGGTCGAAACACTCCAGAGTGTGCTCATCCTCTGGCGCCTGCACATCCCACCTTCCCTCGCCCTTAGAGGTCGCCGGCGACTCTTCCACGTCCTGGCTCTCTGATGGGAGACGCCGGCACAGAAATGCTGCCTTCACAGCAGCTGCGTTGTGCCATGCCTGCAGGAGAGGGTCGCTTCCCCCAGAGTCCATCGTGCTGCCTCACGCACAGCTTCCCAGTGAAAGGCCCCCATATACTATATATAGATATGCAGTCGATCCACGCGGATGATAGGGGATGCCTCTTGCACGGCTGCCTCCGGGGGTCGGAGGGGGGAGGGGCTTAGAGAGCAAGATGCGAGAAAGGGGAGTGCGCAAGCCTTCCTTGGGGAGAGTTGGGGGCTGCGGAATGGGGCGCGAAGGGGGAGTGGCAAGCCTTCCTTGGGGAGCGCGCGGAATGGGGCGCGAAGGGGGCGCAAGCCTTCCTTGAGGAAAGTTGGGGGCTGCGGAATGGGGCGAGAAAGGGTGCGCAGCCTTCCTTGGGGAGAGTTGGGGGCTGCGGAATGGGGCGCAATGGGGAGTGCGCAAGCCTTCCTTGGGGAGAGTTGGGGGCTGCGGAATGGGGCGCGAAGGCATAGACACCATCCTGAGCAATCGCTGACGAAGGGCACACGAGCGCCCCTTGCCGCGCTGATACCGCCACGTGGCAAGTGCTTGAATTCAGCGAGGGCAGTATCGCAAAACGCACAAAATGCATTTCATTCGTAAACTTAAGATCTGCTCACACGGCAAAAACGCCGCGAAGGTTAGTGTCAAATCATCACTCAACGGTTGCGATTTGGCGATATTTGGCGAAAGTGCACGAACTTAGATCACGTGTCACTCACAGATCCTACTTGCTTGTACAACACCAAGGTCCATCTCCCAGTGACAGTCCAAATACGATCATACTAGTGCCATGATCACTTCACTGTATCCGTATCGTTGCTGTCGTCTTTTGTCCAACAGTTCTGATCTGTGCTGTAGGGTTTCAGGACTTCAATTTAGGGTTTTGCAAGGTTTCTTCAGGGTTTGACTTGCTGTGAGCTGCAGTGACCCGGTCAAAGCTTTTCACCAAAATGTTCGGCACCCCGAGCAGATTTCAACACCAAGAGGAAGGCGATTAGGCAGCGCACCGGGCGCAGGAGCGCATCCTCAAGGGGGAGGCGATAACCTTGGTGCACCACCTGCACACGCAATCCCTCCCCCAATCCTCACATCCCGGCGTGCCACGTCACACTTAATGAGAAGCTTCAGGGGCTGGCCGGACCACCTTCGAGGTGCCTTGACCCTTTGCCTTCGGCCGTGGGTTTGAGGGTCTGGGCAAATATTCAGAGCGCGCGGGTCTGCAGGGTACTCCAGGGGGCGCGGGTCTGCGGGGTGCTCCAGGGGGCGCGGGTCTGCGGGGTGCTCCAGGGGGCGCGGGTCTGCGGGGTGCCCAGGGGCGCTGGTCTGCGGGGTGTGCTCCAGGGGCGCGGGTCTGGCGGGGGTGCTCCAGGGGCGCGGGTCTGCGGGGGTACTCCAGGGGGCGCGGTCTGGCCACGGGGTGCTCCAGGGGGCGCTGGCCCAAGGGGGTGCTCCAGGGGGCGCGGGTCTGCGGGGTGCTCCTCGGAGGGCGCGGGTCTGCGGGGTGCCCGGTGGGGCGGGTCCCGTGTGCAGGGTACTCCAGGGGCGCGGGTCTGCGGGGTGCTCCCAGGGGGCGGGTCTGCGGGGTGCCCAGGGGCGCGGGTCTGCGTGGGTGCTCCAGGGGGCGCGGGTCTGGGCGGGGTGCCCCAGGGGGCGCGGGTTCGTGGGTGCTCCAGGGGGCTAGACCCTGCAGGAAGTTCTGGGCAGCCAGGTGGTCTGCAGTGCCCTCCAGGGCGGCGGTTCTGCGGGTGGCTCCAGGTGTGGCACGGCTCTGCAAGACCCAGGGCGCGAACTGCGGTGCCTTAGTAAGGGCTTTCGCGGTCTGCGGGGGTGTCTCTGGCATGGTCTGAAGTGGGTACCCAGGGGGCGCGGTCTGCGGGGTGCTCCAGGGGGCGCGGGTCTCCGCGGGGTGCTCCGGGGGGCGTGGTCTGCGGGGTGCTCCGGGGGGCGCGGGTCTGCGGGGAGTTGAATAGCTCAAGCAGGTGGCAGCCAGCTGGACCAGGCTTGTGCCCACGGGAATAGCTCAAGCAGGTGGCTGCCAACTGGACCAGGTTTGTATCCACGGGAATAGCTCAAGCAGGTGGCAGCCAGCTGGACCAGGCTTGTGCCCACGGGAATAGCTCAAG
>LGRX02005550.1:0-17118 GCA_001247695.2 Cymbomonas tetramitiformis
GGTGCTACAACAATTATAAAAACATCCTAAATTCAATAAGTCCAGGGGGTGGACTCGGATCCAGTACAGTAAAGAGATATGGATCGCCAAAACTGATTTTTTTAATTAATGACATCGATCGAACAAGGATATCGAAGCGCGATTGCGGTGATGACACGGGCCAAATCCGATAAAGGGGGGCTCGCTTAACTCCTGATAGGATCGTCAATAATTCCAGGGGGTGGACTCATTTTCCCCGATCGATTTTGCCGTATCTCCCATAGGTCATTCGTGTATTGTCGAGCGCTTCATAAATACAACCTTCCTTAACCGCTAGGGAACCACCAGGAACCGCCAGGGTTCGCCTTGGGGCCTTTGGGCCGACGGACGAGGGTCGAGGGCATCATTTTGCCCCGCGTTGACCAAAAAAATGACCAAAATTGACCAAGCCCAATCCCCCCCTAAAATAGATTTGGGGGGCAATCCATGGTTCCACACTTTATCAATGCCCCCCCCCCGAGGGGTTTGGGGGGGTTCTGCATGACTTGCGTCATTTAGAGGGGTGTAGGGGTCGCGAGGATTTAATGGAATGTGTGAATTTTAGGTAATTTGCCAGGTGCTACAACAATTATTAAAACATCCTAAATTTAATAAGTCCAGGGGGTGGACTCGGATCCAATAAAGAGATATGGATCGCCAAAACTGATTTTTTTTTATTGATGACATCGATCGAACAAGGATATCGAAGCGCGATTGCGGTGATGACACGGGCCAAATCCGATAAAGGGGGGCTCGCTTAACTCCTAATAGGATCGTCAATAATTCCAGGGGGTGGACTCATTTTTCCCCGATCGATTTTGCCGTATCTCCCATAGGTCATTCGTGTATTGTCGAGCGCTTCATAAATACAACCTTCATTAACCGCCAGGGAACCACCAGGAACCGCCAGGGTTCGCCTTGGGGCCTTTGGGCCGACGGACGAGGGTCGAGGGCATCATTTTGCCCCGCGTTGACCAAAAAAATGACCATAATTGACCAAGCCCAATCCCCCCCTAAAATAGATTTGGGGTGCAATCCATGGTTCCACACTTTATCAATGCCCCCCCCCCGAGGGGTTTGGGGGGGTTCTGCATGACTTGCGTCATTTAGAGGGGTGTAGGGGTCGCGAGGATTTAATGGAATGTGTGAATTTTAGGTAATTTGCCAAGCGAAAAGTGCCACCCAACTTCCACATGGAGGGCACCCAAAGGTTATATTTTCCACCTATGGGACCCCCCAAAGGGCTGGGGGGGGTTGGATTCATGCCTTGTACCGGTGGGGGGGCGGGAATGGGGCATCCGATATGGGGTGTTTTAGCAGTCATATTGAGGTCCCTGATGGAACCCGCTCAATATAACCCCCTATAGGGGGGGGACAGCCGAGCGCACCCTGTATAATTCAAAGTTCAATATATAAATAATTGTCAATTTATATATTTGCACGGATATATTAATTATACCAGGTGCTACAACAATTATTAAAACATCCTAAATTTAATAAGTCCAGGGGGTGGACTCGGATCCAATAAAGAGATATGGATCGCCAAAACTGATTTTTTTTATTGATGACATCGATCGAACAAGGATATCGAAGCGCGATTGCGGTGATGACACGGGCCAAATCCGATAAAGGGGGGCTCGCTTAACTCCTAATAGGATCGTCAATAATTCCAGGGGGTGGACTCATTTTTTCCCGATCGATTTTGCCGTATCTCCCATAGGTCATTCGTGTATTGTCGAGCGCTTCATAAATACAACCTTCCTCAACCGCCAGGGAACCACCAGGAACCGCCAGGGTCGAGGGCATCATTTTGCCCCGCGTTGACCAAAAAAATGACCAAAATTGACCAAGCCCAATCCCCCCCTAAAATAGATTTGGGGGGCAATCCATGGTTCCACACTTTATCAATGCCCCCCCCGGGCCCCCCCGAGGGGTTTGGGGGGGTTCTGCATGACTTGCGTCATTTAGAGGGGTGTAGGGGTCGCGAGGATTTAATGGAATGTGTGAAATTTAGGTAATTTGCCAAGCGAAAAGTGCCACCCAACTTCCACATGGAGGGCACCCAAAGGTTATATTTTCCACCTATGGGACCCCCCAAAGGGCTGGGGGGGGGTTGGATTCATGCCTTGTACCGGTGGGGGGGCGGGAATGGGGCACCCGATATGGGGTGTTTTAGCAGTCATATTGAGGTCCCTGATGGAACCCGCTCAATATAACCCCCTATATGGGGGGGACAGCCGAGCGCACCCTGTATAATTCAAAGTTCAATATATAAATAATTGTCAATTTATATATTTGCACGGATATATTAATTATACCCGGTGCTACAACAATTATAAAAACATCCTAAATTTAATAAGTCCAGGGGGTGGACTCGGATCCAATAAAGAGATATGGATCGCCAAAACTGATTTTTTTTATTGATGACATCGATCGAACAAGGATATCGAAGCGCGATTGCGGTGATGACACGGGCCAAATCCGATAAAGGGGGGCTCGCTTAAATATGGATCGCCAAAACTGATTTTTTTTATTGATGACATCGATCGAACAAGGATATCGAAGCGCGATTGCGGTGATGACACGGGCCAAATCCGATAAAGGGGGGCTCGCTTAACTCCTAATAGGATCGTCAATAATTCCAGGGGGTGGACTCATTTTTTCCCGATCGATTTTGCCGTATCTCCCATAGGTCATTCGTGTATTGTCGAGCGCTTCATAAATACAACCTTCCTCAACCGCCAGGGAACCACCAGGAACCGCCAGGGTTCGCCTTGGGGCCTTTGGGCCGACGGACGAGGGTCGAGGGTCGAGGGCATCATTTTGCCCCGCGTTGACCAAAAAAATGACCATAATTGACCAAGCCCAATCCCCCCCTAAAATAGATTTGGGGTGCAATCCATGGTTCCACACTTTATCAATGCCCCCCCCCGAGGGGTTTGGGGGGGTTCTGCATGACTTGCGTCATTTAGAGGGGTGTAGGGGTCGCGAGGATTTAATGGAATGTGTGAATTTTAGGTAATTTGCCAAGCGAAAAGTGCCACCCAACTTCCACATGGAGGGCACCCAAAGGTTATATTTTCCACCTATGGGACCCCCCAAAGGGCTGGGGGGGGGTTGGATTCATGCCTTGTACCGGTGGGGGGGCGGGAATGGGGCATCCGATATGGGGTGTTTTAGCAGTCATATTGAGGTCCCTGATGGAACCCGCTCAATATAACCCCCTATATGGGGGGGACAGCCGAGCGCACCCTGTATAATTCAAAGTTCAATATATAAATAATTGTCAATTTATATATTTGCACGGATATATTAATTATACACGGTGCTACAACAATTATAAAAACATCCTAAATTTAATAAGTCCAGGGGGTGGACTCGGATCCAATAAAGAGATATGGATCGCCAAAACTGATTTTTTTTATTGATGACATCGATCGAACAAGGATATCGAAGCGCGATTGCGGTGATGACACGGGCCAAATCCGATAAAGGGGGGCTCGCTTAACTCCTAATAGGATCGTCAATAATTCCAGGGGGTGGACTCATTTTTCCCCGATCGATTTTGCCGTATCTCCCATAGGTCATTCGTGTATTGTCGAGCGCTTCATAAATACAACCTTCCTTAACCGCTAGGGAACCACCAGGAACCGCCAGGGTTCGCCTTGGGGCCTTTGGGCCGACGGACGAGGGTCGAGGGCATCATTTTGCCCCGCGTTGACCAAAAAAATGACCAAAATTGACCAAGCCCAATCCCCCCCCCAAAATAGATTTGGGGGGCAATCCATGGTTCCACACTTTATCAATGCCCCCCCCCCGAGGGGTTTGGGGGGGTTCTGCATGACTTGCGTCATTTAGAGGGGTGTAGGGGTCGCGAGGATTTAATGGAATGTGTGAATTTTAGGTAATTTGCCAAGCGAAAAGTGCCACCCAACTTCCACATGGAGGGCACCCAAAGGTTATATTTTCCACCTATGGGACCCCCCAAAGGGCTGGGGGGGGGTTGGATTCATGCCTTGTACCGGTGGGGGGGCGGGAATGGGGCATCCGATATGGGGTGTTTTAGCAGTCATATTGAGGTCCCTGATGGAACCCGCTCAATATAACCCCCTATAGGGGGGGGACAGCCGAGCGCACCCTGTATAATTCAAAGTTCAATATATAAATAATTGTCAATTTATATATTTGCACGGATATATTAATTATACCAGGTGCTACAACAATTATTAAAACATCCTAAATTTAATAAGTCCAGGGGGTGGACTCGGATCCAATAAAGAGATATGGATCGCCAAAACTGATTTTTTTTATTGATGACATCGATCGAACAAGGATATCGAAGCGCGATTGCGGTGATGACACGGGCCAAATCCGATAAAGGGGGGCTCGCTTAACTCCTAATAGGATCGTCAATAATTCCAGGGGGTGGACTCATTTTTCCCCGATCGATTTTCGGCTGCAATGCTGTCAACAGGTTGCAGTCAGGTGTTTGGACTCGAGCTGGCGCGCCGTCAGCCGTGAATTCCCACAACCTGTCATGTTTGGCGACTGCACGGTGCTCCCATGAAGATCGTTTGTGACAGGGACTCTCGCTTCCGTGACGCCTTTCATATGGAGTTGCATCGCCTTATGGGGGTGCAGGTAGCCTCCACTACGCCGTACCATCCACAAGGGGACGGTCAAGCGGAGCACACAAACCACACGGTGGAGCGCATGTTGCGCGCCTACGTTGACGCAAACCAGACAGACAGGGATTTGTGGTGCACCCCGGTGGAGTACGCCATTAACGACTCCAGGTCCGCAGTTACTGGATTCACACCCTTCGAGCTTTGCTATGGGCATGCCCCAGCGTCGCAGCTCGACTTCTTCGTAGAAGCTGCGTTGGCCTCTCGTAGGGGCCGCGCCAAGGGGGGAAGAGGGGACGTCGTGAAGAAAGGCACGGCCCACGAGACCGCCCGGCAGTTTGTTCAGCAGTTGCAGACTGCTCGCGATAGGTTGCTGGTAGCTCAGCAGCAGCAAGTGGCCCAATATGATGCTCGCCATCGCGCTCGCCGGTACGCAATAGGTGACATGGTGTGGGTGGACGCCACGCATCTCACCCAGCCCGGGGATCGGGGCCTACACAAGAAGTTGCAGAAGAAGCGCCTGGGCCCGATGGAGGTACTGGAGGCCTTCCACAGCGATCGGCAGATGGAGCTCGCCCCCGAGGACCGAGGGGCCCCCGCGGCTTACCGCCTGAAGCTACCACCACAGTGGAAGGTGCACGACGTCTTCACCGTGGATAGACTCGCCCCAATGGAGTCGGGCCAGGACAAGTTCGCGGACAGGAGTGCGGAGATTCCGCCTCCCCCTGTGGACGTGAGCGGTCGTAAGGAGATGGCGGTGGAGTGCATTGAGAGGTCACGCACGAGGAGACGTAGCGGGCGGACATGGACGGAGTACATGGTCAAATGGGTAGGTATGCCGCGCTCCGAGAATGAATGGAAAACTCGCGAGGACCTCGAGTTCGATGGAGTTGGCCGAAAAGGGATACCTAACCGCGCTCTTCAGGAGTTCGAGAAGGTCGAGGCCAAGAGGCAAGAACGTGAAAAGAGTAGAGTCACTCGCAAACGCGAGGAGTCAGCAGGAGCGATATGGTTGACGGATCCTGAAGAGTTACAGGCGGACGGAATGGCGTGGATCCCGGAAGAACGAGCCGACGACGAGGTGGGCACATTCGCGACCAGGGTAGAAGTCTTCCAAAATTCTTTACGGCCCGTAACCTCTATTTCCGCTGGCCCGCTTTCGGCCAAAACGGTCAAGGAAGAAAAATGCCCGCCGCAGGCGCGAAATTTTGAAATTAAGTATGGGGGTTTGATAAAAAGTGGCATAAAATGCCTATATTTTTGGCCGAAGTTTGGCCGGCTCATATTTTTGTGCGGCCCGGGGGCGAAAGCCCCTTCGGCCCGCATTCGGCCCGGAGCGAGCTTCTGCGGCCCCGGGCCGGCCCGCCACGGTAAGACTTCTACCCTGTTCGCGACGGTGTCATCCACTAGTTTCATGCCATCTCAAGGACCTGGTCGAGGAGCGGCATGCCTACAGCCGTCTCGACGCCCAATACGGATCTTGGTGTTGTTTTGTGGCACAGGCTCTGTCGAACGGCAGTTCAGCAAGCAGTTTCCTGGGTGTGAGGTAGTCTCGGTGGACATCCAGAACCGGTGGAAGCCCACTCACTGCGAAAACGTCCTGCACTGGGACTATCGGCAGTTCTCGCCCAAGCACTTTGACGTCATTTGGGCGAGCCCCCCATGCACGGAGTATAGCCAAGCCAAAACGGTAGGGATACGAAACTTGCGTGGTGCTGACAGACAAGTGCGGAGAACGTTGGAGATCATCAAGTACCTCCAGCCGAGCTTCTACTTCATTGAGAACCCGCGTGGCCGAGCTCCCCATGGGTTACACACTCGCCGATGCATGCAAGGGTTGCCACCTCCGCATCTGGCTACGTATTGTAAGTATGATATGCCCTACAAGAAACCCACCCACTTCTGGACCAACGCGCCTATCGCCACCCTGAAGTCTTGCGACCCCGAAAACCCCTGCGACTTCAAACGCCGTTATGGGCGGCACGAGAAGATGGCGCAGAGCGGCTCCGCCAGCAGAGAGTCGGGCGACCCTAGACCAGGCATGTGAGCTGGATGGCACGTGTATGGCATCCCCGCAGCCTTGCTTAAACAATTATTCAGCTCTCTACCGGTGGAACAACCCGTGGGGGCAATCGCAGCGGTGTGTGAATACCTAGCGGAGCTGCTTTGGAGAGATGAAAATGAGACAGATCTCAACGATGAAAGAATTTGCGCTAATCCGGAAGAAGCTGACGAGGAGCCGGTGACCTTGATGCCGGAGTACAGCCCTACGCCGCCACCAGTGATGTCCGACGACAGCGAGTGGGACACCATGGGCTCCGAATCAGCCTAACGACTGTGCATCTAAGCACAAGCGAGGACGCTTCCCACCTGAAGGGGGGGGGAGTTGTGCTAGGACAACACACGGTGTCATGCGCGGATGACTCAGCAATGTCATACATGCCAGAAGTGTCATACGCGCCTTACAGCATTAGCGCCCGAGACCCCTGTTGAGAAAGAGACCCCCCTTATATGGGAGTACACAGTACCACTGTACTGTGTAATAATGTGACATGTAGAATACTGGCACATCATACTGCATGATAATGTAGTACAAGCATATGATAGGTTGATGAGACTTGGCCATGCTGACTAGGATTACCTCAGAGAGCTGTGTGAGTGAATAAGTAATGGCCAAGGCCAAAGAAACAGTTGAGATTTCTAGAGTAAAAACAGCCGCATGGCAAAAGTCAAATATAATACCTAATTCTTACATGCAAATATATGTAGTAAGTCTAGACATAGCAGTCCTATGTCTAAAGAGCTGACCTAGCAGTACCTAGGCAGTTAGTCATTATATGCAGTCCATATAAGACTCCCATCAGTAGTTACAGTGCCCTGTGAGGAGCAGTCCTCCCACAATTAGCTTGCTCCTCTCTTCCCACCGCACCCGACATCAACGGCAAAACCTACACCGCAAAACAAACCGTATTTTTTAAGATTTTGCGCAGCGCTTCCGCCCATCATGGAGCATATTTAAAGAAAACCCTAAGACCTATCACTACCATGGCAAACACACCTCGACCTTAGGTCCGCTGGTGGTATAGTTAGTGGATGAACTGCCTCGATCTTAGATCCGCAGGCGATGGTATGAATGCAAACGAGAGTTCCGACCTTGGGTCCGCAAACAACTCGTTGCAAAGGATGATGTTTCTTTTTCACACAAGCAAGTTTCAACGGAAAACGTAAACACCAACGTACCCTTTCTTCGTCTTGCGCGCTATCCCATTCTCCAACAATATTATCAGCCATATTTATATACGGAGGGACGGACGGCGGGAAGGACGGAAAACGACTACAAGAATACGAATATTATCGACTACGACGTCGATATATTATGTTGAAAAAAACAGCAGCCAGCAAGCAGTTCGTTAAAGGTTGCCTAAAGTTACAGGTTGGGACTGACACTTTTCGCGATAAGTTCGATTTCTGCGTGGGGCGGGGATCGAATCTGGGATTCTGGGTCAGTGTCGCTCGAATGTAAAGTTGATCCGACGTGCAGTATTCGCGAAAGCTAAAAATTCGCGACCATGAATCAGAAATTCATGGTCATGAATTTAGAATTCATGGTCATGAATTTAGAATTCATGACCATGAATCTGAAATTCGCGACCATGAATTCCGAGGAACGTTGACCACAACGGTTGTGACGGGCCGCCAAACCTGTCCGTCTTCATCGTTGAATGACTCGTTCACTTCCGTCTGACGCGCCAGTGGTTTTTTTACAGAATTCTGTCGTTCTGTACAGTTTATGTCGGTTTGTACAGTGGTTAACGGTGGTGGCCCCATGTCTACACAAGTCAAGCAAATATCATATTTCGTCTGACGCGCCAGTGTCGGCTTTTTCACGGGGAGCCCAATCTTTCCCCCCCCACCGTAAGGGGGGGGACGGTGGGTCACCCGTCATTCACCCCTCGACCTGTGTTGTCACCAGTCACCGTGTCACAGCTTTTCGACTCATAAAACACTCTGCTCAGTATTTTATATCATCTTAGCACACAGTGAACCTCTGCCCCCTGCCATTCTGTTACACTGCTTATCGTGAGATATATATATACCCTATCACATATATATATATATATCCTCTCTTCTGTGAGGTTATCGGCCACCACTTGGGGAGGTTTTCACTTGGATCCTTGAGGCCGCACCAGCTCCTCTCGTACAACGACTTCGACGTCCGCACCAGCTTCGTCTTGTCCCGCGTTGACACCAGTCTCCGCCGCAACATTTTTCCAGCGTTGCCGTTCGCTGGGATTCTTTACCGCCTTATTGAACCATCTGAGGCCAGGGTCGCACCAGCGCCCTCATTTTCAAGCACGCTGAACACGCCGCCTTACGTTTTACCTGCCATGGCATCAGCTAGCCGCCGCAGTCTCGGTGACGTGCTCCGCTCTGCGCGTGCGGCATCTGCTTCGCCCACGCCTACGTCATCACCGCAGTCTGGTTCCCAGGCTCATTCGCCGCGTCCTCGCACTGCCGGCCTTGATCCGGTGGTGCGCATGAACACGCTCATCAACAAGCCCGACTCCATTTCGCCCGCTGCCACATCTGCTGAGTTCCACCGCGACGCCTCGGTCTGGGTTTCTACCCCAGTCCGGGCTTCTCAGCAGCACGAGTACAGCGACCGCATGGACTACGCCTTCAGCTATGGGGAGGAACTGGTTAAGTTACTTCGCTCCCATGGCTTTAAGCCCCAAAAGGGTTTCACGCTCGACGGTTCCGACGCTGAGGCCGACTTCGCCATTCTTCTCAGCAACCTTCGACACGTGTTGTCCCCGATCTCGCACTTCGAGTACGACAAGCTTTTTGACTTGGAGCACGAGTACCTGGTATACCACTGGTCCCTCAACGAGCTCCTCTTCAACATCCTCAAGGGCGTCCTCCAGGGTACGGCACCGGCCCTCTTCCAGGAGTCCGCCCGTGTCCACCCGCGTGATGGACGTTGCGCTCTGCAGCGCCTTCGCTTTCATGTCGAGGCCACCACCGACCCCGACACCTTCCGCTTCTGGACGAAGCTGCGGTCGACCACCATCGACGAGACCGCTGACCCTGCCCCCCAACTCACGGTGTTTCGGGTGCTGGGGGACAAGCACCAACGCCTGCACCCCTCCTACGACGATGCCGGCAGGGTACAAGACCTGCATCACGTTCTTGGCCGGTCGGCAGCCAGCTCTCCTCATGTGTCACCACTGTATCTGGTGGTGCTGCGTGAGCTGGCTGCCGGCCACGCATTCACGTTCTCTGCCCTGCTCCTTCGCCTCAGCACAGTCTGGCAGAGCGAGGGCCATCTCGCACGGCTTCGTTCCCCGTCCACGGGGTCCGGTGGTGGCAAGCACGCCCCCACCTCTGCATCCTTCAACTCCGTGCAGCGCAGCAACATCGTCAAGCCCGTCGGCGACTGGAAGCCGTCGCCCCGCCGCGGCCTCTATCTCGTGTGGGAAGGTGTCGGCTACCCCTGCGTCACATGCTTCCGCCTCTGGGGGCTGACTGACGCTCACCTCCCCACCCGTGGCGTGTGCCCTTATTCGTGCGCGGCATCATTTGCCCCCGGGCAGGCACCAGCGGGCGCGCCAGCGGCACCGCCTCGCCCCACGATTGACGCATGGTTGCAGCCGCCCGCGCCTCCTGCTCTTGCTGCAGCGGCCGCCGTACATTTTGCCGAGGGGTCTCCCTCACCGCAGTTTACTACGGCTGACGGCTCTGACCCGGCGGCTTTCACTCTCCGCCTGCCTCTCGATCACGATCCTCCTGGACCAGAGCCCGACGACTCTGCGGGCTACGATGACGACGATTGGCCGGCGCTGCGCACCGTGCCGTGGATCCCGCCTATCCAGGGCGCAACTTCCAGCAAGCAGGACTGACAAGATTATCACTTTAGGAAGCGAAATTAGCCGTGACGTGCACCTGCGGGTTAGCACTGCATTGTAGATTGGACTTGAGATTAGCCATGCTAGCCGAGCCGGTGTGGCTCCTTGTTTCTGCATGCTACCTTGCCTGGTGACACCTCATCCCCACGGGGTGAGGTGGTGTCACGGGGAGCCCAATCTTCCCCCCCCACTGTAAGGGGGGGACGGTGGGTCACCCGTCATTCACCCCTCGACCTGTGTTGTCACCAGTCACCGTGTCACAGCTTTTCGACTCATAAAACACTTTGCTCAGTATTTTATATCATCTTAGCACACAGTGAACCTCTGCCCCCTGCCATTCTGTTACACTGCTTACCGTGATATATATATATATACCCTATCACACACATATATATCCTCTCTTCTGTGACTTGTGCAGAATCGTGACCGTTTTTGCAAATTTATGTCCGTTTTTGCAGCCCTTTTTTTTCGCGTACCTCTGTTTTTAACTGCGCCCAGTGGGGGGGCTCCGTCCCCCCACACCCCGTAAGGTTGTCTTTTTCCTCCCCAGATTGAAATGATGGGGCTCATTTCCACACCCCCGTTAGTACACTTTTTTTTTCCAGATCGAGTCAGATAAACTTCCCCACATCCCCCCCAAGTGTACTTTTTTCCCAACCGGACGAGGGGGCTCCGCCCCTCACACCTCCCCGTAAGCAATAATTTTTCCTCCAGATTGAGTCGAGGCCTCCTGCCTCCCACACCTCCTGTGAAGTGGCTGTTCTTTCTCCCCACTTCAGAGCTGAGGGGGCCCCGCCCCCACACTCCCCCGTAAGTACATTTTTTTTTCCCTGCATCGACGATGGGGGCTCCCGTCCCCACACCCCCCCCGGCACACTTTTTTGGGTGACTTGGCAGTTTCACCAACTGACTGGGTGTTTTATGCACGCGTCACATGTCGAAACTTGGCGACCACCTATCTCAAAGTGCTCGACGACGGCACACAACGATAACGTCGCAGGGCACAAGATCGTCACCGTGTCCTCGTGACTTAAATTAATTTACCCTGGGAGCCGCACCTGCCCGGGACAGAGCCCCCCACCATGGTCAAGGGCGTACCCCTATCCTAAAGTTCCCTGCTAGCACATGGCTGGAGAATCCGACTAATCTAACCGCCATGACAACCACTCCTCTCCCACTGGTCGAGACTGACTACTGCGTCAAATCGGTAACCTCCGCGCTCATAATGGTCGGCACCCCCTGCTCCCACGCCCCTCCCGTCAACCGCCACACCGTGTCCTGTGACACTGCACTGTCTCAGACTGTCACCAACTTGCACTCTGTCAGACTAGAGAGTTTCCCGCAAATTCGGCAGCCCAATTCTTTCGCTAGTCCGACGTGGGCATAAAATATCCATCTTGTTGCAAACGTCCGATGTTACTGGTGAAGTCTGCGAGCGCCAATTTTGGTTGGGTCTGAATCGAATATTCATGTTGTACAGTCAGCCGAGCGAATTGAGTCGCTGCCGAATTGAGTTCTCATTTCGTTCGAATTTGGCCTCGATCGAGCGAATTCAAGCGAATTCTCACGAGCGAATTGAGCAAATCGGCAGCCGATCCGACGTGGACCGACGTGTCCCCGAAAAATGCGGCATCTCCTGACGTCGGACTAGCGAAAGAATTGGCTGCCGAAATTTGCGGGAAAGTCACTACTGTACTGTCACCAACTTGCACTCTGCGAGCTCCTGTGTATAATTCCCAACGCTCATGACACTGTCACCAACTTTCATTCTGGGAGCTTTGCGGACTGCGTCACATGTCGTTAAACCTGGCGACCACCTACCTGATCACAAAAGTGTGACGTACACGACACATTAAACGCCGCATGGGCCGGAGGGTATAAGTATGTAATATTTAATTAATTATAATACATTTTTTTATAGTGCAGTATGGAGTGCGGATCCCCCCCCTCCATATTTAAAGGCTCCGCTTAAAGACGGTGAGCGCACTGAGGGGGGTTATAAATGCAGTAATAAAACTAATAATAGGGTGTTGAATTAAAAAAAAAAGAATGGGAAAACGGCCGGGGGGGGGCTTTAAGCCTTTGGCTCCCGCGAAGGTCGGGGAGCTTTGGGCATTGGGTCAAAACCCCCAAACGATTTCCGGGCCAATTTTTTTGAAATTCAACACGCTATAAGGGGGGGAATGAGAAGGAAGCGAGGCGTTTCCGCCCCCGCTTAGTGATATGGTGTTGACTTTTAAAAAAATTGGCCCGGAAATCGTTTGGGGGCTTTGACCCAAAGCCCAAAGCCCCCCCCCCGGCCTTTCGTTTTTTGGCAACGGTTTCCAACTCTAAATTCAACACCCTATTATTACTGCATTTATAACCCCCCTCAGTGCGCTCATCGTCGTTAAGCGGAGTCTTTAAATATGGAGGGGGGGGTCCGCACTCCATACTGAACTATTTCTTTTTTAATGTATTATAATTAATTAAATATTACATACTTATATTTATTGCCGATCAGCCGAAATAATATTTATACGTATTCGTACACTAGAGGTGCACTACTATACTTTATATATATATTCCCCTTTTCTCAGTTTTTTCTTTTGTTCTTTCTTTCTTTCTTTACGGCATGATGCGACATCTTTTGTCCGCTGCCGTTGTTCAGTTAACTTTGATGGGTATAATTTGTGAGTGTGATTTGAGGATACTTTGAAATGTGCCCATATGTCATGCTTTTGAGACTGGCTTTTGGTCACATTTGTGGAAATGAAGCGTACCACCAGTGTCCCAAATGCTGGTCAATGTGCATACTTTAATATATGATATAATTTAAAGTAAGCTTATCAACTACTTCTTGTTCTACGACAAGACTCGAGTGCTTGACTTAAGGATTGAGGTGTGCCCACTTGTCACTTATCTTGAGATTGTCAGGGACATAATCAATCCTACATCTGATCGGAATATTATAGTTTTCTTCCCTTCGCGGTGGATGATACCGTCCTGAAGTTTCCCAGGGCCCGCTGTTTTAGCGGGTGCCTCTGTATTACACATTGTGATCCCTTACACACGGTGTGGCAGAGAGTATACAAAAACATATGTACACTAGAGGTGCCCAACTAAAGTTGAGCCGTCCAATGTTTTCAGATCGGGAACATCGGAAGGTCCGAAGAGATTCCTGGGGAGCAACAAAGGAATGTATCGTATTTTGATCTCTGGAATCGTATATGGACTGTCGGATTCGGAAAATTGTTACTATTAAAAATGAACGGACCAGTTTAAGTTGGGCAGCTCTATCGTACACTGATTAACGATAGGGTTTAAATATTCGGGAGAACTCCTCGGGCGATCGCTTGACGCATACGCCTGTAGAAAATTATACCCACGGTTTTGCCGGCGGACGAGCGGACAGGTTCACGACATACCCTCCCGTCTCCGACGGAGGGCCCATGCGGCGTTTAAAGTGTCGTGGTCACACTTTTGTGATCAGGTAGGTGGTCGCCAGGTTTCACGACATGTGACGCAGTTCGCAAAGCTCCCAGAATGAAAGTTGGTGACAGTGTCATGAGCGTTGGGAATTATACACAGGAGCTCGCAGAGCTCGAGCTCCCAGAGAGCAAGTTGGTGACATGACAGAGTGCAAGTTGGTGACAGTCTGAGACAGTGCAGTGCCAGTGCAGTGCAGTGCAGTGTCACAGGACACGGTGACGATGACGCCCGCAAAGCGTTGTGGTTGTGGATGTCGTCGACACGTTGTGTTCAGATAGGAAGTCGCCAAGTTTCACGACATGTGACGCAGTCTGCAAAGCTCCTAGAGTGCAAGTTGGTGACACAGTCACCCAAAAAGAAAGTGTACTAACGGGGTGTGGGGGGCGGAGCCCCCCAGCGGGCTCCGATGCGGAAAAAAGTGTACTAACGGGGGGGTGTGGGGGGCGGCCCCTATCATTTCGATATTGAAGCTTGGAAAAAAAAAAAAGTGTACTTTCGGGGGTGTGGGGGGCGGAACCCCACTTCATTCCGATGCGGAAAAAAGTGTACTTTCGGGGGGTGTGGGGGGCGGAGCCCCATCGATGATCTGGAAAAAAAAAGTGTACTTTCGGGGGGGTGTGGGGGCGCGGAGCCCCCCCACTGGGCTCAGACTGCAAAAACGGACATAAATTGCAAAAACGGTCACGATTCTGCAAAAGCCGCCACTGGCGCGTCAGACGAAATATGATATTTGCTTGACTTGTGTAGACATGGGGCCACCACCGTTAAGCACTGTAAAAAACGACATAAACTGCACAGAACGACAGAATTCTGTAAAAAAAACCACTGGCGCGTCAGACGGAAGTGAACGAGTCATTCAACGATGAAGACGGACAGGTTTGGCGGCCCGTCACAACCGCTGTGGTCAACGTTCCTCGGAATTCATGGTCGCGAATTTCAGATTCATGGTCATGAATTCTAAATTCATGACCATGAATTTCTGATTCATGGTCGCGAATTTTTAGCTTTCGCGAATACTGCACGTCGGATCAACTTTACATTCGAGCGACACTGACCCAGAATCCCAGATTCGATCGCCGTCCCACGCAGAAATCGAACTTATCGCGAAATGTGTCAGTCCCATTTAGGCAACCTGTAACTTTAGGCAACCTTTAACGAACTGCTTGCTGGCTGCTGTTTTTTTCAATATAATATAGAGACGTCGTAGTCGATAATATTCGTATTTTTGTAGTCGTTTTCCGTCCTTCCCGCCGTCCGTCCGTCCCTCCGTATATAAATATGGCTGATAATATTGTTGGAGAATGGGATAGCGCGCAAGGCGAAGCGGAAAGGGTACGTTGCGTGGTGTTGCCGTTGAAAATTGCTTGAAAGAAACATCATCCTTTGCAACGAGTTGTTTGCGGACCCAAGGTCGGAACTCTCGGTTGCATTCATACCATCGCCTGCGGATCTAAGATCGAGGCAGTTCATCCACTAACTATACCACCTGCGGACCTAAGGTCGAGGTGTGTTTGCCATGGTAGTGATAGGTCTTAGGGTTTTCTTTGAATATGCTCCATGATGGGCGGAAGCGCTGAGCAAAATCTTAAAAATTACGGTTTGTTTTGCGGTGCAGGTATTGCCGTTGATGTCGGGTGCGGTTGGAAGCGAGGAGCAAGCTAATCGAGAGCTATTGCGTTTTGCGATGAACCAAGGAGGTATCCCGGTCATCTTTCTCACCCACGACGAGCTCAAGGCCTTCGAGTCTGGCTCGTTGTCGAAAGTGTTACGAAAGTATGTAGTGCACAATTCTAACGACAATTTTGTCGTTCTCGTGGCTGCCTCTCGGGACTTCGTGACTCAAGCGAAAGAGGGCTCAAGAATTCTTGGGCTCTTGTTACTCGGTCCCTTCTTTTCCTTGAGGGATCCCCTGTTCGCTGATTTGAGCCCCTGGACATTCGAGGAATATCAGGGGTTGCGCGACGATAGGCGTGCCTTAATGCGCGCAACCCTGAACGAAAAGGTAGCCGCGAAAACTTGGTGGAGCCCCCACTTCGACCCAAGGGCAGTCGATGTGTCCACGTACGCGTTTCGCGTGCAAATGATTTTATTGTTTCCTCCACCCCTCGATGAAAAGCGAGTGGTGTTGGAGCCCGAAGTCTTGAGCCAAAAGAGCAACGGCCAATTTTTCAACGACAACCTTTTCCATGCCCTCGCAAGTCTCTTGGATAGACAAGTCTACAACAAGAGGGCCACGAGGCCATTCAAAGCGGTGTATGGGCCTTCCGCTAGTGGGCCTCCAATACAACAAGAGCAATTCGACTTGTTATTTTATGGTGGCGCCCCATCTTTGGTCTCCAAGACATTCGCTCAATCGCCTCCCACCTTCCTCCAATCGCCTCCCACCTTCCTTCCCCTAGTGCCTTCAAGGGATCCCTTGACCCTTGACCTAGGAAATGTGCGCATCGCCTCAAGGCACTCCGAGTCCGGCCGTGCTTTTTTATTGGAATACCTTCAAAGCAAGGCCAAGGAAGGCCAAGGTCCGCACACAATTCTGCACGCCTCTCGGGTGTCACTTGGTGTAGGCAGACCGCTGTTGACGCCCCTCAGCAACATAACAACATCGATTGCGGGGTCTACGTGCTGCTCAACGCCACATTCATTTCTAAAGACGAACCTCTCAGCTATACCTTCGTTCACATCGCCCCCGCCAGATCCACCATCTCCGAGCGCATCTTGAGGCACGGTGAACAGTTGTCGACTGAGCGACACTTGCGTATGAAAGGCCGAGGGCGGGCTGGAAAGCGTCGTAGCTCCCTTACTTCATCCTCACCATCGATTTATACCCCGAGAACCTTGCGGCGGAGCTCCAACGCTCGTCGCCAACGAGCCCGACGCTCCCAACCCGGGGTGAAGGAAAGCCGAGCTCAAGGTGAACGAGACCGACGCTCCCAACCCGGGGTGAAGGAAACCGAGGCTCAAGGTGAACGAGACCGACGCTCCCAACCCGATGATCACATCTCGCCGCATTATTCCATCTCACCGCATGATCACATCTCACCGCATTATTACATCTCACCGCATTCTTACATCTCACCACATTATTTCATCTCACCGCA
>LGRX02005552.1:0-19652 GCA_001247695.2 Cymbomonas tetramitiformis
GCAGCCGACGTTGACCACCGTGCACTGCAGCGAGGCGTCCACTGCGGCGGCCAGCCGACGCTTATCACCACGGACTTCAGGGTGTTCGGACACTACACGCATCATCGTGGACCAGTTCCTTTTCTTCCAGCGAGGCGGCCATTGAGGCAGCCGACGTTGACCACCGTGCACTGCAGCGAGGCGGCCACTGAGGCAGCCGACGCTTATCACCACGGACTTCAGGGTGCTGGACATACACGCATCATCGTGGCCAAGTTCCTTTTCTTCCAGCGAGGCGGCCACTGAGGCGGCCGACGTTGACCACCGTGCACTGGCAGATAGGCGCACACACAGTTCGTGGAGCGTAGTGACCGTGAGGCAGGCGCATACACACACATACAGGAGTTGGACTGTGAGCCCTTGACTTTGGTTTGAGAGGATTTTGGCGGACACATGGAGTGCAGTGGCCACGAGCACTCGCACACAGAGGTTGGGCCGATAAGCCCAGGATCGCATCGTATCACGCATGGGGAGGCGGCACGGCACACTGTTGGCGCGCACCTTGGAGGTAGCACAGCGCATGGCTGGCGCACACTTGGGGATGAGTACACACCACTGGTGGGCACGCACAGTGCGAGGAGCACTAGCTCACGCAGGCGCACGCGTAGAGCACCATGGTTCATACGCAGTGTTTCGTATTTGCACCAGAGCTGGAGTGGCAGTGCGTTGCCGTCATCACTGTTGACTTGGAGGCCATTGTCGCAGAGCTAGAGGGACTCTCGTTTTCATCATTATCACGGAGATCTCAGGCACGACGCCTCCACCACGGAGTTGGGAGCAGCTCACCTTCATCATTGACACAGAGGCACGACGCCTCCACCACAGAGCTGGAGGGACTCTCGTTTTCATCATTATCACGGAGAGCTCAGGCACGACACCTCCACCATAAAGCTGGGACAACTCATCTTCACCATTGACTCAGAGGCACTACGCCTCCATCGCAGAGCTGGGAGCGGCTCACCTTCATCACGACGTTCATCGGGGAGGACTTGGAGGTGGGGTACGCCATCACCATACACTGGGAGGCGACACAGCGTTGCTGGCGCACACTTGAGAGCGGCATAGCCCACAATCACATTGACATGGAGAGGCGGCACAACACACTGTTGGCGCACACCTTGGAGGTGGCGCAACGCATTGGTGGCATACACAGCTACAGCACACCTCGGTCAGTGTAGAAGAGCTGGAGGGACGACACGCCGTTGATGAGGCACTGGGGGTGGTGGATACACAGAGTAGTGGACTTTTACAGCACGCTTGCACACAGTGAGTTGCTGGCAGGCGCACACTATGTATTGGTGAGCCGGTCGCATCAGACACCCACACGCTTGACGCGGATGCGTCATACAGGTTTGGTGGATATATTGACATGGAGTGCACAGCGTCACACCACACTCAGAGGAGGAGCGGTTGCAGCAGGGCTGATGGACACGCTTGACAGAGGGTGCACTCGGTGAGACGCCGGAGCACACACATATTGGAGGCGCAGAGCATGGAGAGTGCGATACATCACCACAGACTTGGAGCTGCAGCAGCGGCTGCCACCACATTGGCGAACACATGACGGTTGGCGGGTTGAGCTGCAGTACACAGCTACCGGGGGACACGCGGGCATTGGAGCAGACACTTGGAGATGTGCCTGCACACACTTGGCGGCTGGCGAGTCGAGACACACGCAACACTGGGTGACACACGGTTGACACCACTGGGGCACACTGTGACGGTGAGCGCACGATGCGGACAGTTGGCGCACACACCAGGGTGGTGGGCGTAAGTCATACATGACACACCACACCTACAGGAGCATGACACATCACGCCCAGAGGCACATCTAGTGCACAGACACAACAGATGGCTGGGATCATTCAGTGGGCCAGCTCAGTTACGCACACGGCAGATCTCACAGAGGAGTCACGGGTGGCAGAGCGTTTTGTGGCTCAGACAGCATACACCGTGTAGAGGAGGAGCCGCTGGCTTATCAGACCACCTGGCAGAGCGAGCATCGCGCACGGACACGCGCTTGGAGAGGGGAGCAGTTGAGACACGCTATGGCCGCACATCTTTCCCGCTTCGCGGCGGGGGCGGACGCCTATTATTGGGCAGCAGCATGCCACCATCACGTGCAGAGCTGAGGTGGACCCTTGGAGTGGAGGGGCAGTGGATGCTACCTTCGCACGGCGAGAGGCCCAGTCGGGTTGCAGTAGTGGCAGTCATGGGGCTTGGGACTTGTTGAGTTGGAGAGTGGCAGAGGCGAGTTCCGGTTAGCACGGTCACGTTCAGTATGGGAGTGCTTGAGGCGCTGTTAGGTGTAGAGTTCAGAGATCCCCGCGCGGGGCACAGTCTCCGCCTATGTTTGACAGAGTTCGACAGCAGTCGCACACTTGGAGTGCAGTTAGGAGGAGCATCTGCAGCAGTGTGGCGTCTGGCATCACCGGCGAGCACTTTGAGAGGAGCGCCCGTAGCTGTGTGACGTCTGGGCATCACCGACGAGCACTTTGGGCGGAGCATCTGCAGCGGTGTGACGTTTGGGCATCACCGACGAGCACTTGCATCAGTGTGACGTCGGACATCATTGACGAGCACTTGAGGGGGGCAGCAGCTGCACATCACCTTCGCAGACTTGGGGGGGGAGCACCAGTAGCGCGTCACCTTCGTAGACCTCAGAGGGGCGGTGGCAGCATGTCACTTCCGCTGACATGAGGTGGCAGCAGCGCGCATTTTTTAGCATGGGCTTTGGGGAGCGCAGCAGTAGCCTTCATGCGCACACACAGTACACGCAGGCGCCGGAGCACACACCGTCGAGGAGGACTCGCAGGAGCAGTGCAGCGCTGGAGGGACAGTCGTGTACGCCACCACTACTACAGGGTTGGAGGGATGTCACGCCCTCATCGCGGGCTCGGAGGTAGCTCGCCGCCGTCGCACACCTGAGGTTGGGGACGCGCTCGCCATTATGGCAGGCATAGAGGCCACACACTATCATTGCAGCCGTGGGAGAGAGGCGGAGCACTCTTGGGTTGTTGCGTCATCATCATGGACTTGGAGCAGCACGCTACCGTCGAGAGCTTGGAGGTTGCACATCTTCGTTATCATCATCGCAGGCTTGGAGCTTGCACACCACTATCGCAGAGCTGGAGGACAGCTCATGTCATGTGATTGGAGGACACCTCATCTTCATCTTGGAGCTGGAGGGGCAGTACGCGGCCATCGTTACCACTGAGCTGGAGGACAGCTCATCATTATCATCAACATGTACGGGATGGTGGCTTACTGCCCACGCCATCGAGGAGGAGTAGTAGGGCACCACCACCACAGCCGTTTGGGGTCGCGCGCCATTATCGTGGCTCTAGTGAGGGGCGGAGTACCATCGTCACGAGACACCATTGGCAGCTTATGGTTGGCGAGCCTTGAGAACACGCACTTGCGCCGCCGTTGTACAGGTGTACGTATTGGTGGTTGCACGGACTGGTGGCATCACGATGCCCATCAGAGCGCACTGCACAGATAGCGGGCGCACACATGTGAGGTCTGGTGTGTTGAGCCACAGTACGCAGGATGCATATACTGGGGGACACATCAGCAGAAGATGGTTGGCGAGCCTTGAGAACACGCACTTGCGCCGCCGTTGTACTGTACAGGTGTACGTATTGGTGGCTGCACGGACTGGTGGCATCACGATGCCCATCAGAGCGCACTGCACAGATAGCGGGCGCACACATGTGAGGTCTGGCGTGTTGAGCTACAGTACGCAGGATGCATATACTGGGGGACACGTCAACAGAAGATGGTTGGCGAGCCTTGAGAACACGCACTTATGATGACTACGCTGGGATCCAGAGCGTTTGATTCATGCTTTGAGCGCAGATACTGGGTACAGTCGTTCGTAGCGTTGGGACTATCTCAGATGAGAAGTCACAGGCCATGGGCTGCAGCGCAGGCGAGTCGCACAAGTCCGATGCGGATTGTGTGGGAAAATGCCAATTTGAAGGTGGTTGGCGAGCCTCGAGAACACGCACTTATGATGGCTACGCTGGGATCCAGAGCGTTTGATTCATGCTTTGAGCGCAGATATTGGGTACAGTCGTTCGTAGCGCTGGGACTATCTCAGATGAGAAGTCACAGGCCATGGGCTGCAGCGCAGGCGAGTCGCACAAGTCCGATGGATTGTGTGGCAGAATGCCAGTTTGATGATGGTTGGCGAGCCTTGAGAACACGTATGGCAGTGCCGGACAGCTTGGAGAGCTGGCGGTTACTCAGCGCACTGCACAGATAGCGGGCGCACACAGTGTATGGTTGGCGAACCTTGAGAACACGCACTTTGGCATCCACGGTACAGGTGTACGTACTGGGGGGCTACTTTGTTATGGCAGAAGACGTATAGCTCGGAGAGCTGGTGGATACAGCACCTGCTGCAGTGAGCACAACACACGATGTGGACTTCATATGGTCAGATCACCACCGTTGCACAGGCTTGGGGGAGAGCTGGCACATGCTTACATCTAGGACTTGGTCGTGAGCTGGGGCTTCACATTGTTTGAGCATATCTTGTTGGACGACCATGTCTACGAAGAGGATCACATCGAGGAGATATTTTCATCATCATGCCTTGCTGGCCTTCGCGTGCAGCTTATTCACATCACGACAGGAGGGATGTTAGATGAAAATGCACCCACGAGACGACTTATTGATACATTTGAGGACAGCGATGGATGTCATGCCGATCACGCACAAATATATGCTACGTTGGATCATACCGCAGAGCATCGATATGACATCTAATGGTTTATTTGGTGACTGCGGAGTTACAGCATCTCTTGGCAGTAATTTGAGTGTGTGTCCCACCATGTGCACGCGTTTGCGACAGCTGTAACAAACTCCGGTTTTTCATGGGACGGAAGCCGGGTTGTCCAGCTGGTGACACATTGTGACACAGGTGTGACGCACGCATGACAGAGTATCGTATGTGGCACTGGCTTGCTTATGACGTAGTCGCGATGCAGACTGCTGATGACAGTGTATGGCTGGTTTCAGATGTGACACAGAATGCAGAGTATAGCCGATGGTGCATGTGGCAGATGTTTGGGAGACGACTGACGACGTGGGCACGATCGTAGGAGGCGGTGAGATAATGTGACACAGGTGGTGGCCGCGCAGTGACAGGTGAGAGCGCGACGCACGGACAGGAGACTGGTAGTTTGGAGGTTACGAGAGAGATCTGTGGATATTGTATCAGAGAGTCCGAACGGACAGCTTTTCAGTAGCACTTTTCCAATTTCCCACTCACTGGGTTATTCGTGGGCAAGCGCGCAGCGTATATATATAGAGAAGTAGTTTTACTCACTTGAGAGTGGGGACCCAGACGCCTAAGTCTGGGTCCCCCACTGTGGCAGGTCGACTCGCGTTGCGGATGCGCGTTGCTCTTTGAGTATGGATGAAGGCTGGATTAGCGCATAGCACAGTTGTGGACGCTCCTTGGTTCCTTAATTAGCTTGTATGTTAACATGGACACAGTGAGACCGTATATTGGAGGCAGAATGCCTAACTTTGCGTCAATTAAGAGTGGTTTCTTTTGCATGGCTTGCTTTCTTGATATGGACTGTGTTGCGGTTACCTCCGGATTCGCGCGCGCATGGAATACGCACGCGAGCATATTGTTTGTATTACAAGTTGTACACGCATTCGCGTTCACTATAAGTATCTTTGTTTCGGAATTCGTACATATTTTATGTTAGATGAAAATGCACCCACGAGACGACTTATTGAGACATTTGAGGACAGCGATGGATGTCATGCCGAGCACGCACACATATATGCTACGTTAGATCATACCGCAGAGCATCGATATGACATCTAATGGTTTATTTGGTGACTGAGGAGTTACAGCATCTCTTGGCAGTAATTTGAGTGTTTGTCCCACCATGTGCACGCGTTTGCGACAGATCGTCAGCAGTAAAGACACTGCTGGCGGGGATGTTAGCCTTCCTAACAGAAAAGGTGGCCCCCATTTCTTTAAGCAAATAGGCCGCACCACTGCAAGCCGTTTTCTTCCCCGCAAATAGTGAACCGTCACTTGCCATGTCGTAGTGGTCTTGAGATATGCTATTTCCATTGCTAGGATTTTCGTCCTCGTCCGAGTTACTGGGGCAGCTGTAAGCGCTCTCTTCGTCCGCAGTTCGGTTCCTGAGCTGGACAGATAGAATCTCTTTCTGGCGGTCCGCGATGTAGTCGTAATGGGCTTCCAGATTTTGAACATCTGATCTCACATTTATAGGGGGAGTGTCATTGTTGTCACAGTCAATGGTCTCTCCAACGGGAAGGAGAATGCAGCCATCCGATGTCATTTGGTATTCGCGGTCATATTGCCATTGAAGCACCTGACCATTCATAACAAAATTTTCATTATCTAAGTGGTCTGGAGTATACTAACGCATGGTGTTTGTTTCCGCGTCAAGTTTTTGAATGCGTATCAGTGTGGTGGAAGATTTGTCACCATTGCCTTTCCAGTGAAACTCGCTTACATCAGGAATGCCATGAGCATCCCTGTAGCATTGTTTAACATATCTAGCTTTTGGGTCATGGTTTCCAAGGTTTATTATCATTTCGGACTCCAAACTCTCCAACCATGCTGGTGGCTTATTCCCGTTAACACCTAATGAGTGCTTCATATCAGCCCATCTTCTCAGCATCCCACCACAGGGGGTGAGAAAGAAACCAGTGTGCTTGATATTGTATTTTTGAATGGCGCTGCTAACATTGCTTGAATCATACAGGGATTTAGGAATTGAGGACACAAGGTTGTTATACCCTGTTTCACATTCAGGAAAGAGCTTAGAGTCAATTGCATAGCCCATAGAGGCCATAATGGTGCTAGTCCTTTTCATCCAGTTAAATTGCTTTCCTTGAAGGTTCCTGTATGTTGTGTAGTGAGAGAGGGGGAAACCATTAATGGTGTTTTGGGGGTCTTTCCTTTCCCTTTCCATATTGTGCAACATAATTTTTAGCCACGCGTCACTGTACTTTTTATAAAGGGAAATACGCATAGGATCATTTATACGGTCGGTGTGGTCAGTTTGCCAGTAGACGTGCTCCTTAGCAGAGCAGAGAGTGGGCATGGTTTCAGTGATGCACGTGGCAGCAGCCATATCCTGTATACTGTCAATCCCATAGCCTCCATAACAAACTGGTGTCCACACAATCTGATGATTTGTGTCCGTGGGGCATCCCATGCAGTTGAGGATAAATTTTGCTATTCTACAATCAAGGGTACGACCAATGTTTTCTGAGGAAGTGGCTATTATGATTGAGGTGACTTTTAGCGGGAAAGCCATCCTCGGGACAATTACTGCATTCACGATATACCTGAGTTGGTGTAAGGTCAGATTTTGAAGTTGAATTGCCGCAAGGGAAGACTGCAGCTTTTCCGTGAGGAGCTCGGTCTGATGGTTCCATTTTCCATTTAATGAATACCAAACCCCCAGGAACCTATTGGCTTCAGTTACATCACTGTATTCTAGGTATTCTGGAGTCTCGGGCGGGGACCATCCCGCGTGGATTTCTGGGCCAGCAGCATTTTGGTCCACCAGGAGACGGCCTCCCGACATCAGCAATTTGTCAGAGTCACTATATCTCCTAGTGGTTGCTTTTGTGGTTCTGGTACATTTCCTGAATGAGTATTTGGATTTTTTCACATTGACCGGGATTCCAATGTATGTCATGAATTCATTAACAACCACCAACATATCTTGAACTTCCTCCTTTGTTTTGCCGATAAGCATGATGTCGTCACAGAAAAAACGGGCGAAGACATTCGGAGGTGAATTCGTGTTAATCAGATTTGGTGCCGGGAGATGTGGAGCATCAGTACTAGTGACTTCTTTTCTAGTATGCATGGTGTAGCCATAGGTTGCACCACTCGGGTTGGCTCCGTTTGCCCTTTTTGCCAGCCATATCGCTAAGATGTCCATGATGGCCACAAACCTGAGGGGACTTAGAACTTCCCCTTGCGGCACTCCACACTCAAGTGACCATTCGTCTGTTAAGCCTTCCTCGGTGAGGACCGCACGGGTGGCTTCATTAGTGATGTTTGAGATAATCTCAGTGATTTCTTTGGGGAAGCCTAGCTTGTCAAGTGCGAGGTTGCTCATCCAAAACTCAGCTCTGTCAAAGGCTTGCTTAAGGTCTAAATAGACCACATGAAGTTCTTTATCGTATCTGTTGGCATCTGAGATGACTTCATTCAAAATTTGAAGTGAGTCATCAATGTTTTTGTTTGGGAGGAAAGCATCTTGAATGGGGGAAAATATGGGGTGGACATTTAAGGCTGCCTTTATTCTGTTTGCAATGATTGTATTAAAGAGTTTCAAACCAGTTTCAAGCATGGTCAGCGGTCTGGCATTGTCAGGTGTACACGGTTCAAGTGGGTTTTGGGGGATCGGAAGCATGATGCCCGACTTTGCACGTTTGGGAAACTTTCCAGTTCTAAGGATGTGGTTGAAGAGTGAGGCAGTTTTTGAGCTTGGAAGTTTTCCGGACCTTGAATCCACTGTGAGTATCTCATTCCTGTGGGGCCAGGAGCCGTCGAAATGCCGCATGTAGAATATGCTTGATTTAGTTCCTTTCGGGTGATAAGACATGTTAATTTAGCAGCTATTGGGCTAGGAAGTTTCGGGCTTATTTTTCGGATTTCAAGAAGCCACGAGGGGAGGGTATCCGGTTTCTGTGGAGTGGTGGAGTAAAGTTTCTTGTCCCTGTATTCTTTTAAGGTGAGGTCAAGTCTCTCCTGCTTGCCTTCAGGAATGTTACCCTCACTGTCAGGTGTGGCCGCTGCACCTTATTCATTTGGTTTTTTCTTGCCCATGACCGTGTCTAGGAATCTTGAGAGATTTGTGGAAAAAAGATGTTGGAGGGCCTTCTTCGCATGGAGTTTCCTTTGTTCCAAATCAGCCTCTCTGCTCTCCTGCAAGGCTTTCCTAAAGAAACCAAGGTTTTCGGACAAGCGGCTGAGCCATGCGGTGGCATTTTCATTATGTTTAGCTCTTATTCCTGTGAAAGGAATTTTTAGGATCAGGTTCCTTGCCTCTGTGGGAATACGATTGTCGTGTATGCGGGTTTCCATGCATTTATGGTTCGTCCGATGATGTTCATCCATTTGATACCGCCGAGGGTTTATATATTCCCGCTTTCGGGTTTTGGCCTCTTGTACCAAAGGAATTAGTTGCCGCTTTGTTTGCCAAATCATGAAGGGTTTCCCATATAGCATCGGGGTCCAGCTCATCCTCAGTTGTTGACTCGTCTTTTGTTCCTTCAGTCGGTAGTGCCTCGGATAGCAGCAGATCAGGCCGTTCAGTGTATGCCCTCCAGCCCGTAGCATATCGAAAGGGAGCACTTGCAATTGTTTTAGAAGCCTCACCAGTCATGGCAGTGCCGTACGTGTTCCAAAATTTGGCCGAAACCCACCTCCAAATAGGGGCATATCATACCTCAAGCCAATAGCCATGACCATTTCACTCCCACTTGCTCCGACCAGGCCACCCCTGCAAGGTCCTGCTGCCCCCACTCCCGTACGCCCGAAATTTAGGCATCGCGATGTGATGATGTTCTACGGTCCGTTCCTCGATCCAAGCGAGCCCCCAGGGACCAGCGGCCCCCACCCTTCGTTGAAGTGTAAAAGCCTGTTGAGATTTGTGTATCAGGCAGCCCTGACATGCAGGCCTCTGACCCCTAGACCCGTAGTCCGTACAGACCGTAGTGACTTAGTTGTGGTACGTAGGAGTAGCAGTACAGTATTGGCATGACCGACCTACTGAGCGGATTTAGGTTTTATCTCTCGTTAATTAATCATTATAAGATAAGACTTTTACACTCTCAATCGTGAACGGACACTGCACTTTCAGGCTCACTAGGATATACTATTTGAGTATATCCCTCTAGGTCGTGGACCCATTCCACATATTATTCGTTCACTGCTTTGGCCATGTACCCATGTTAGGCTAAAGACGCCGTTTGAGTAGGTGGTGCGCCACGCGGTTGGGCGCCCCACTAGGGGACGAGATGTACTTTTGAGGATGCCGTTGCAATTTTACGGGATCGCGTGTCGGTGACGCCGCGATTGGTATTTTTCGACGAGACTTCACCTTGGGACGAACACCGGCTGAGATTAACTACCTTTCGCCACCTTGCTGGGTTGTATACTAGTGGCTACTGCCCGACGGGATTTCCGGTCCTATCACAAGGACCGGAGCTTCGGGAATTCTTTTGGACGTTCTCTTGACGGTCGGAGACCCTATCTTCCGTATCGTAGTACCCTTAGGACCTAAACTTAGTGCCTATATGCGCCACGTGCCTTATGTCGTCATATAATACATATATCCAATGCATTTGTACAAGGCACCCTATCATTTTTGGGTTGCAACTCTTGAAGGACGGTGATAAATACCTCTTATATTTTCATAATTTTTATCCAATCGAATTTTGCGTCTGACAAGCTTGTCAACCTACCAATTTGAACCCTAACATAATATCCCGATCATGCGCAAAAGATTGTGCACGTTTTCGATACATATTGGTTCACATATACACCTTGAAGTTTGGGGTTGGGGTTGAAACCCTATCTTTTTACTAAATTTCACACCTTATTTCTAGGAAGGAATCTGTCCTTGATGTGCAAATACGAGTGAGGATATAATAGGATTTTCATCCTGCACGTAAAAGTCTTATTCCAGATATATATAATGAACTTTTGAACGCTTTACATAACTGAAAGACGGGCTGATATGACTTGTATGCATCGGCAAAGTTAAAGAGGTGCGGGTTTTTTTATCACCGATTTTCAGGAATTCTCATATTTCTTCTATGTGTGGACTTAGTGAGCTATATTTGTGGGCATATTATGGGTTTCCAAGGTAGCGCTCATGATATATATCAGAAAGAGGTCTCAAATATGTTAGGTTTGGGCGCTATACGCATTCTAAAGCCATTTTTGATGAGTGAACGAAGCCCCGCCCTTTCCGGTCCTTGTGATAGGACCGGTCAGTTTAATTAATTTCAAGCGATGCTACCCCCACTAGTTCCACCATCTCCCCACATGCCCAAATCGAGTATACCGCCCAAACCACGTTCAAGATAAATTCTTTGACACCTAAAAATGATGCCCAAGCACTCATATATCAAGTATATCTGAAAAGTGCACTTGCTAGCCCGAATTCACTACGGTCCTTGTCATAGGACCGGACCGTCGGGCAGTAGCCACTAGTTGACGTCGACGCCCACTTCTCCACCGTCATCTGGATATTTCTATCGTTTCGGTTGCTGGCAATTGTACATCTTTGTTATTCCCGCAGCGTCAGCCCAGCGTTGCACCATATGCTCTATTGGCATTCGAGTAAAATGACTTCGAGGACATGCAGAAGACTGATGAGGGAGAGCGACTTGGACGCCTCCATCAGACTCCAAGCAGACGTACGCGATTCGTCAACGCCGGTGACGCCTACAAACGGTCATCTGAAATTCCCGCACATAATTTTGCAACGGAGCCGCGGGATCGAAAATTCAGGGTTTCGGCCTCAGAGTATTGATTTTCGTGGCCGCAAAAATCAAAATTTGCGCCCGGGGTCTTTTCAGACAGTCTACTTATACGCTTCAAAGGAAGCATATTTGTAGGTCCATGCTGCTCAGTTGTTGTTTACTAACAACAACTGAGCGAATCCATCCGATTTGGTGAGATTTGGCTCGCTCACACCCCCGAACGCTCAATCGAGCATCCGCTATACCCCGCCCGCGCATGAGGTATATCGGATGAGCGCAATCGATGCGCATGAGTCTCAGCATCCCAGAACTGTACTTACTTTGCTAATGCGGTTAACGAGGCGAAAGTTATCGGGGCAAATCCCTAGGCAGATCCCTTTTTGTGTGAAAACGCATACTCCCGCAACCGGGCGCAAGTTGCCCGCTTGAGTGGAATCTGAAAATGTGAAGAATGCGTTAGCGGACCCTCCGAAACTTGTTGGTACATACTTGGTACCAACAGTCTTAGGAATGTTGTTTTATGCATGCAAATGCTTAGTATCATGCCTTCTTGTGCAACATACACAGTCTACCCCAGCCAGATGAGAGCAACATTACCACCCACCCGATTAAAACAAAATTGCCACGATACCACAGTGAACCCTATAGGAACCCTAAAAATACAAGACACAAAAAACGGCATACAGCCCAATATACCGGAAGGGACGTTAAAAAACTTTGGGGAATGGCTCGGGAGGGCACGAAGACAGGCGACACAAAATAATGGGGCAAACTGCCAACACTCGACCACAAGCGAATTCCCAAAAATACTCTACGTAAAAATGGAAAAAAAACCCCGAAAAAACATGCTGAAATACTACGAAACCTCTACACAATGGAGGGACAACATGCCAAAAACAAAAACCGCACAGGAAAGAATATTATGGGCGTTACAGTAGATGGTTTAGGGCAGTGTAACGCTGTAACAATAAACAATGCCGTCGGAACGAAACATAGCGTACCACAAGCTTCGGAGTTGACGATGGGCTGAAATTTCAGTTTTTCCACGAACACATTTCAGCCCATCTGAAAAGCAAAGTCAACAAGGAGAACGGTTAGTACCACGGAAAAATAATAGCGAAGCGCAGCGAAAAGGTTCAGAAAAACGAAAACACTCAACGAGGTGAATTGGACTCGAACCAACAAATTCTAGTTCATGGACTACGTAGAAGCGAGAAATTAATATTACGCCTTTCGACTCCGTTTCACGCGCACGCATGCTGCACACTACTGCACGGAAAAAAGCACAAGTGTGTTAAAGTAAGAAGCTACGAAATATTTTCAAGTACAATCGTAAGAGAAATTAAACGCGCACGCAAACATCACTGCAACGGTGAAGTGCACCAACGGACTGTGGTTTGGGGAGGACTGCCGAGGACTGAACGAATACCTGCACCTGATCTCAATACCATATACCTAGACTGACTCGTGACTGCTGACTATGACGTGAGGTCTGACTGTCGCTGTCGTGTGGGCTGCAACGACGGTGACTGCGAAAGGTCAAAGGATCTAGGATGTGCGCAATTCGAAATTTCAACGTATACAGTCCCAGAGTCGAGAGTGTCACTCGACTCGAGCCCTTTTGACACCTGATCCCAATGCTGTTCCCGTTCCTGTTATTTCAAATACAGCCCGCTGAGTGGTCCACGTCATAGATGCCCCGGCGCGGGGAAAAGCGGTCTCCACATCGTATCTTGTACAAGGGGAAATAGCAGGTCGATCCTGTTATTTTCGCCTGTTATTCTTCAGATTACAGGTTCGGCGAAACCTGTTCCTCTTGCTGACCTGTCATCTGACATTTTGAATTCCGTGCAAAAAGCTTGGATCATGCAGGCATATTCCCGATCGACGCTGCACCAGGTGGAATATTTCAATCCAACAGGATGTGAGACCATTTTTGATCCACGCTCATGTGAGCACGCCGCGAGCATGGGCGAGCGTCAGGTGCCAGTCCGATGTGGCAAAATAGCCGAGGAGTAGGAACAGGAGTGGGACCCCGGGTCAAAAGGGCTCGACTGTAGTGAGTTCCCGGTGACACGATGCGATGTGACACGCCACACATTTTCATTGTAAACAAATTAAAATTTGATTAAAGTTGCTGCCATGCCTCTATCGTGATGGTCTAGTGGTACGTCGGCCCTCTCTGGAACTGTAGGTAGTGGGCTCGAACCCTTCCGAAGTTACACGGTACTTTTACGTGGAAGGGCCCTGTGCATTTCCTTAAATAGGGCAGCGGCACTTTTGACCGGTCCAGATTAGGGGTCATTTTGGGGGTACGAAATCTTTGCTACGATTTCGGCCGTTCGATTCACGAACGAGGGGTGCAGATTCTCCTAAATTTTAAAATTCCAAAATTGGAATTTCAATTTTCCCCGAAAATCATTCGGTATGTTCAATACTACTTCAATACGGGAGGGCTCACTTCAATACGTTAGCGATTACTGTACAGGCGTATTGAAAACAAATGGCGTATTGCAAACGTATTGAAAAAGTGCCAGGTCAGCAACGAGGGTTGTTATGTAACAACCCTCAAATTGCCGACCGCACTTTTCAATGCGTCTTCTATACAGTACGCCATTTCAATATGCGTGTAATCGCGAACGTATTGAAGTGAGCCCTCCCGTATTGAAGTAGTATTGTCCATTCAGTTTTAGTATTTGTAGAAATACTAAAACGGCATTTAGTATTCTTCAGAATACTATGAGCAAATATGAAGACGGAAAATAGTAAATGGTAGGCTAGGTACAATGTTCGGGGGTGCTCTCTAAGAGCTTCTAAGATTACTTACACAATGCAGGGAACCTAGTTCAATCCTACAAAGAGATACATATTGCTGTAAGCATGATACATATATGTGAATCGGATCTTTTTAATTACTCTTTTGGTCAAGTTGCCTAACAGCCACAGAGGTGGCTGCCAATGTACGACAAATTTAAACTCAACCCCGAGAGCTTGCACAGCTCTCTACTTAAGGTAACTCGTCCTTACCATGCCACTTCATGTGTTCAGTCATTTGCTGACTGCCACAACCAATCAGCTGGGATCTGTCATCAGTACTTAAATGTTTCTGACTGTCACCTCCCAAGTCTCTCATTTGAATACTCACAGATCTGCTGATGTGACTGTATAACTGAGGTCCTCCTCGATTCCCTCCAGTAGTTATGTTCGACTGATCGAATCCTAAATGATTTCCCACCAATTCTCTCAAGTCTGATCTGCTGTAGGTGCAGATATTCAAATGTCACATTTGAGTCAGTCACTTCTGTCGGTCACCTTTGTCAATTCTGCCAGTCACCTGTGTCATTCGGTCATGCTGGTGACTGTCATCATTTCCGGTTGGTGACTGTCATCGTTTCTGTCACTCGTCATTCTGACACGCCTGTCTCTCGTAGTGACTCGTGATGTACCCTAGTACAACTGTCCCCCCCTTTTAGGCGCGCCTACGTCCTCGCTAGGCTGTCCGGCCCGTATATACATTGTCTGAGGTTTGAGCATGCACTTGTGACAAGAGTCGAGCTACTAAGCTCTCGGTTCTTGGGTTCCGTGCCCCCCAGTCCTCGGGTCTGCGTCCCCTTCTGCTTGCTAGGTTTTCCAAAGGCCCTCTCCGCCTCACGCTGCCAACGCTCAGACAGATTGGTACGATGGTAATTCCCCAGCTTGCAGGTCTTCTGCAATCTCTGCGCCCCGAAGCTAGCAGGCCTCGGTATCTTGCGGCTCCGTCGCATACGGGTAGTATTCTCAGAAGTCCTCCAGTGACCAAGTCGTGGTCACCAACCAATCAGAAACACGAGTCTGGCGGAAATGCGCTGGTCGTCTACAAAGGGGACACGTGCCGGCAAGATCCAACCACGCAAGGATACAATGCCAATGGCATATGCCCCGTCCTGTCCAGCACCTACATGGAAGAAGAGCGGAGACACAGTTTTGCCACAGCGGCACGGTTGCGGCACATAGCAGGCAGCATGAAACATCTGCAGGGACTCGTTGATGCATCTCCAGAGGTGAAAAGAGCTCGTCGATGCAGAGTTGGCGAGTCCTTTGCGTTGTGGGCCGTTGATGAAGCAAAGAACTTGCGCTGAGGGCTGCTGCTGGGCCACCAGTCTTCGCGTCGGGTTGCACGTGCTGGGCTGTTTGCAGAGTAGCACTCGCGCCTGCGTCGTGGGCTGCTGAGGCATCAGCCATCGCGCTGGGGTGCATGTGCTGGGCTGCCTGCGGAGCATCGCTTGCACCTGCGTCCTGGGTTGCTGAGCCATCAACCATTGCGTCGGGCTGCTCGTGCTGAGCTGTCTGCGGAGCACCGATGCTGGGGCAGCTCGCTACCGTGGGCGGCCGCAGCTCAGCGCCGCTAGTGGGGCAGCTCGCTGCCGTGGACGGCCGCGGCTCAGCGCCGCTGCTGGGGCAGCTCGCTGCCGTGGGCGGCCGCAGCTCAGCGCCGCTGCTGGGGCAGCTCGCTGCCGAGGGCGGCCGCAGCTCAGCACCGCTGCTGGGGCAGCTTGCTGCCGTGGGCGGCCGCAGCTCAGCGCCGCTGCTGGGGCAGCTCGCTGCCGTGGGCGGCCGCAGCTCAGCGCCGCTGCTGGGGCAGCTTGCTGCCGAGGGCGGCCGCAGCTCAGCGCTGCTGCTGGGGCAGCTCGCCGCCGTGGGCGGCCGCAGCTCAGCGCCGCTGCTGGGGCAGCTTGCTGCCGTGGGCGGCTGCAGCTCAGTGCCGTTGCTTGGGCAGCTCGCTGCCGTGGGCAGCCGCGGGGCGGCCGCAGCTCAGCGCCACTGCTGGGGCAGCTCGCTGCCGTGGGTGGCCGCGGCTCAGCGCCACTGCTGGGGCGGCTCGCTGCCGTGGGCCGCTCAGCGCCGCTGCTGGGGCAGCTTGCTGCCGTGGGCGGCCGCGTCTCAGCGCCGCTGCTGGGGCAGCTCGCTGCCGTGGGTGGCTCAGTGCCGCTGCTGGGGCAGCTCGCTGCCGTGGGCGGCCGCGGCTCAGCGCCGCTGCTGGGACAGCTCACTGCCGTGGGCGGCTGCAGCTCAATTGGCTCCGTGTCCATCGGGTACCATTTGCCATTCGGGTAAAGGAGGTCCTCGTACGTCCACCCAAAAGCCGCATCCATCGCGCAGCCGCTGGACGCCGCGCCAGGATGCACATGTTGCGCCTCGGGCGTGCAGCTGCTAGGTACTGTGCTAGGCTGCGGAGACTGCGTTTTGGACATGCAACTGCTGGACGCCGTGCCAGGCTGCGGAAGGAGCGCCTCACCCGTGCCGCCGCTGGGTAACGCGCTAGGCTGCAGAGGCGGCGCCAGAGTCGTGCAGCCGCTGGGCGCCGCGCCAGGGTGCACATGTTGCGCCTCGGGCATGAAGCCGTTGGGTGCCATGCTAGGCTGCTGAGGCAGCGTCTCGGCCGTGCAGTCGCTGGGCGTCGTGCTAGGCTGCATAGGCAGCGTCCCAGCCATGCAGCTGCTGGGCGTCATGCCATGCTGCGGAGGTTGTGCTTCAGTGGTGCAGCCGCTGGCCCTCGCGCCAGGCTGCTGGGACAGCGCCCTAGTTGTGCAGCCGCAGGGCATTGCGCCAGGCTGCAGAGGCAGCGCCTCGGCTGTGCAGCCGCAAGGTGTCGCGTCAGGTTGCGGAGGCTGAGCCCCGGTCGTGCAGCCAATGGACATCGCGCCAGGCTGCAGAGGCTGCACCTCAGCCATGCAGCTATCAGCCCTGCAGCTATGAGGCACCTTGCCGGGCTGCGGGGGCTGCGCTTCGGCCAAGCAGCCATGAAGCGCCTCGCTGGGCTGCGGGAGCTGCGCCTCAGCCATGCCTTCATCAGCCATGCAGCCATGGGGCGCCTCGCCGGGCTGCGGAAGCTGCGCCTCGGTCATGCCGCCATCAGCCATGCAGCCATGCAGCCATGGGGCGCCTTGCTGGGCTGCGGGGGCTGCACCTCGGCCATGCAGCCATCAACCATGCAGCTATGAGGCACCTCACTGAGTTGTGGGGGCTGCACCTCGGTCATGCCGCCATCAGCCATGTGGCCATGGGGTGCCTCGCTGGGCTGCGGGGGCTGCGCCTCGGCTGTGCAGCCATCAGCCATGCAGCTTTGAGGCACCTCGCCGAGCTGTGGAAGCTGTGCCTCAGCCATGCAGCCATGGGGCGCCTTGCTGGGTTGCGGGGGCTGCGCCTCGGCTGTGCAACCATCAGCCATGCAACCATGAGGCACCTCGCCGGGCTGCGGTGACTGCGCATCAACCATGCAGCCATGTGGTACCTCGCCGGGCTGCGGAGGCTGCGCTTCGGCCATGCAGCCATTAGGGACCTCGCTAGGCTGCGGAAGCTGCGCCTTGGCTTTGCCGCCATCCGCCATGCAGCTATGAGGCACCTTGCCGGGCTGCGGGGGCTGCGCTTCGGCTGTGCAGCCATCAGCCATGCAGCTATGGGGCGCCTCGCCGGGCTGCGGAGGCTGCGCCTTGGCCATGCAGCCATCAGCCATGCAGCTATGAGGCACCTTGCCGGGCGGCGGGAGCTGCGCCTCGGCCATGCCGCCATCAGCCATGCAGCCATGGGGCTCCTCGCTGGGCTGCGGAAGCTGCGCCTTGGCCTTGCAGCCATCGGCCATGCAGCCATGGGGCACCTCGCCGGGCTGCGGTGACTGCACTTCGGCCATACAGCCATGGGGCGCCTCGCTGCGCTGCGGGGGCTGCGCCTCGGCTTTGCAGCCATCAACCATGCAGCTTTGAGGCACCTCGCCGGGCTGCGGTGACTGCGCTTGGGCCATGCAGCCATCAGCCATGCAGCCATGGGGCACCTCGCCGGGCTGTGGAAGCTGCGCCTCGGCTATGCAGCCTTCGGCCATGCAGCTTTGAGGCACCTCGCCGGGCTGCGGTGACTGCGCTTGGACCATGCAGCCATCAGCCATGCAGCCATGGGGTACCTCACCGGGCTGCGGGGGCTGCGCCTCGGCTATGCAGCCATCGGCCATGCAGCCATGGGGCACCTCGCCGGGCTGCGGTGACTGCACTTCGGCCATGCAGCAATGGGGCGCCTCGCTAGGCTGCGGAGGCTGCGCCTCGGCTTTGCAGCCATCAGCCATGCAGCTATGAGGCACCTTGCCGGGCGGCGGGAGCTGCGCCTTGGCCTTGCAGCCATCGGCCATGCAGCCATGGGGCGCCTCGCTGGGCTGCGGAAGCTGCGCCTTGGCCTTGCAGCCATCGGCCATACAGCCATGGGGCGCCTCGCTGGGCTGCGGTGACTGCACTTCGGCCATGCAGCCATCAGCCATGCAGCTATGAGGCACCTTGCCGGGCGGCGGGAGCTGCGCCTCGGCCATGCCGCCATCAGCCATGCAGCCATGGGGCTCCTCGCTGGGCTGCGGAAGCTGCGCCTTGGCCTTGCAGCCATCGGCCATGCAGCCATGGGGCACCTCGCCGGGCTGCGGTGACTGCACTTCGGCCATACAGCCATGGGGCGCCTCGCTGCGCTGCGGGGGCTGCGCCTCGGCTTTGCAGCCATCAACCATGCAGCTTTGAGGCACCTCGCCGGGCTGCGGTGACTGCGCTTGGGCCATGCAGCCATCAGCCATGCAGCCATGGGGCACCTCGCCGGGCTGTGGAAGCTGCGCCTCGGCTATGCAGCCTTCGGCCATGCAGCTTTGAGGCACCTCGCCGGGCTGCGGTGACTGCGCTTGGACCATGCAGCCATCAGCCATGCAGCCATGGGGTACCTCACCGGGCTGCGGGGGCTGCGCCTCGGCTATGCAGCCATCGGCCATGCAGCCATGGGGCACCTCGCCGGGCTGCGGTGACTGCACTTCGGCCATGCAGCAATGGGGCGCCTCGCTAGGCTGCGGAGGCTGCGCCCTGGCTGTGCAGCCATCAGCCATGCAGCTATGAGGCACCTTGCCGGGCGGCGGGAGCTGCGCCTTGGCCTTGCAGCCATCGGCCATGCGGCCATGGGGCGCCTCGCTGGGCTGCGGAAGCTGCGCCTTGGCCTTGCAGCCATCGGCCATGCAGCCATGGGGCACCTCGCCGGGCTGCGGTGACTGCACTTCGGCCATACAGCCATGGGGCGCCTCGCTGGGCTGTGGAGGCTGC
>LGRX02005553.1:0-19356 GCA_001247695.2 Cymbomonas tetramitiformis
CGCCATGAGGCAGCAGCTCTCACTGTGCTGTCTCGGGCTGCGTGACGCGCCGCTGCCCCGCCAGGCACACCAGACGCATGGTGCCTGGCTGGGGGTAGCGCGCAGCGTGTGCACCGCGTCCAGGCGCATCGGGCCCCCTTGCAGAGGTTGATGCGCGTGCCTGGGAGCAGCACACCGCGCACGCATGCCTCGCCGCCGAGCGCGGAGCGCGGCACCCACACTCGGGGTGCTGATGAGGCCGGCGAGCCCCAAGCTCCGGGCGAGTGCACCCGTCTCGACGGGACGCATCGCCACGCGCGTACAAGGAGGCCCACCCTTGCATGCGTGTCGCCACGAGGTGAGCACACCGAGGTGCTCACCCGCGCCCTCCCCTTAGGGCCACCGAGAGTGAAGCGTCCGGGAGCGGACCGCTTTTCTTTTGGGGGGGAGAGAGCGCACCGCGAGTGGCAGATGGCAGCCACCGCGAGCGCGCCAGGCGCACCGCCATGAGGCAGCAGCTCTCGCAGTGTTGTCTCGGGTTGCGTGACGCGCCGCTGCCCCGCCAGGCACACCATACGCATGGTGCCTGGGGGTAGCGCGCAGCGTGTGCACCGCGTCCAGGCGCATCGGGCCTCCTTGCAGAGGTTGATGCGCGTGCCTGGGAGCAGCACACCGCGCACGCATGCCCCGCCGCCGAGCGCGGAGCGCGGCACCCACACTCGGGTGCTGATGAGGCCGGCGAGCCCCAAGCTCCGGGCGAGTGCACCCGTCTCGACGGGACGCATCGCCACGCGCCTGCAAGGAGGCCCACCCTTGCATGCGTAGCTGCCACGAGGTGAGCACACTGGAGGTGCCCACCCGCGCCCTCCCTTATGGCCATCGAGAGTGAAGCGTCCGGGAGTTGACCGCTTTTCTTTTGGGGGAGACGCGCCGCGAGTGCAGATGGCAGCCACCGCGAGCGCGCCAGCGCACCGCCATGAGGCAGCAGCTCTCACTATGCTGTCTCGGGCTGCGGGACGCGCCGCTGCCCCGCCAGGCACACCAGACGCATGGTGCCTGGGGTAGCGCGCAGCGTGTGCACCGCGTCCAGGCGCATCGGGCCTCCTTGCAGAGGTTGATGCGCGTGCCTGGGAGCAGCACACCGCGCACGCATGCCCCGCCGCCGAGCGCGGAGCGCGGCACCCACACTCGGGGTGCTGATGAGGCCGGCGAGCCCCAAGCTCCGGGCGAGTGCACCCGTCTCGACGGGACGCATCGCCACGCGCGCGCAAGGAGGCCCACCCTTGCATGCGTGTCGCCACGAGGTGAGCACACCGAGGTGCTCACCCGCGCCCTCCCCTTAGGGCCACCGAGAGTGAAGCGTCCGGGAGCGGACCGCTTTTCTTTCGGGGGGGAGAGAGCGCGCCGCGAGTGGCAGATGGCAGCCACCGCGAGCGTGCCAGGCGCACCGCCCTGAGGCAGCAGCTCTCGCTGTGCTGTCTCGGGCTGCGTGACGCGCCGCTGCCCCGCCAGGCACACCAGACGCATGGTGCCTGGGGGTAGCGCGCAGCGTGTGCACCGCGTCCAGGCGCATCGGGCCTCCTTGCAGAGGCTGATGCGCGTGCCTGGGAGCAGCACACCGCGCACGCATGCCCCGCCGCCGAGCGCGGAGCGCGGCACCCACACTCGGGGTGCTGATGAGGCCGGCGAGCCCCAAGCTCCGGGCGAGTGCACCCGTCTCGACGGGACGCATCGCCACGCGCCTGCAAGGAGGCCCACCCTTGCATGCGTGTCGCCACGAGGTGAGCACACCGAGGTGCTCACCCGCGCCCTCTCCTTAGGGCCACCGAGAGTGAAGCGTCCGGGAGCGGAGCGCTTTTCTTTTGGGGGGGGAGAGAGCGCGCCGCGAGTGGCAGATGGCAGCCACCGCGAGCGTGCCAGGCGCACCGCCATGAGGCAGCAGCTCTCGCAGTACTGTCTCGGGCTGCGTGACGCGCCGCTCGGTGACCTGGTCCTCAGCGAACCATCTTGCGCGTCCACCCTTCCAAGGGCTCGGCTCACCATAAAGCTGTGCGAGCACGCGCTCTGATGCTGTCTGCACGGCAGGTGCCAGTGGCGCCAGGGCACTCTTTCGGCGATCGTTCATTGGGACTGTCCAATGGCGATTCTGCGCCAGCAGCTCCGCGTGCGTGCTGACGCAAGGTCGTGGGAGTTCACCAGGCTCTCTCACCGAAGGCGCTGGTGACGGCAATGGCGATACCACGTCGTCGTCAATGTGCTCGGAGCGCTGGCCAGAAGCAGCGAACCTCTCCCCCCTCACGCTCGGAGGTGGGTGCTTTAACCATTCGCACTCCACTCCTTGTCCAAAGATCTCCGACATCAAACACACCGTCGGGTCCACCCGCCTGGGCAGGTCGGGACGCCTGGGTGGTGTCATGTCTACCAACGGAAGCACCACCTGAGTATCCATGCCCAGAATCGTCGGCGCATGTGACACGGCCACACCACTCCCAAGCTTGATGTCAATCATCAAGGAATTCTTCAGCGGCCCAGTACCTATCAGCAGGTCCCAAGAGTTCTCGGGCTCGAAGGTCACGAAGGCGTACAGCCGGTGAAGCGTCATGTGCGGTGTGCCTGCAGCCAGTATGACGTCCACATGGCAGTAATGCGTGAACTTCGTGGGGCTGTTGTCACACCTGGTGACCTTGGCACCGGTGCTGGCCTCATACACCGTAAGGCCCAGTCGCCTTACGACCGCGATGGAAATGATGTTACAATTGGCGCCGGTGTCCATGAGGATCGCCCGATAAAGCATGAGCTCGCCACCAGATGAAACCAGCGCCAGGCCCTCATATAGAGTGGCATTCTGCAATTTGCAGATGGGCTGAACCTGTGTCATCAGCAGCGCTTGCTCGTCGGTCAGGTGCTGCCTCAACTTTTCTCTCAACGAGTCGTAGGCACGGGTCTTGATGGTGCCGGCCCGGACATGTCCATGGTCACTGAAGTCGACCACCCCCAGATCGCTTACACAAGCAGCGGCTGCACATCGGGCGGCGACACTGTCGACCACGCCGTCGGGCATCTCGTCCAGTGGCAACTCCTCGTCCCTCTGGCGTTCTGCGCTCTCCGCTTCCACTTCAACCCCTTGTGCCACCGTAGCGTGCACGTCCTCAAGCTCGTGTTCATTGACCTCGGTGGGCTGCTCAGCTGCGTTCTTCGGCTCATTGCCCATGAGCTCCTCCAGAGCCAGGAGGTTCTCGATGTCCTTCGGGAGGTCAATGGCGTGCTGGGATATCAAGATTGCTGCAATCTGCGAGCAAGTTCGCATGGAGCTGCGGAGGTTGGACGCCAACAGGTGGAACTTCCTGCTGAGGATGTTTGGTGGGATGGCCCTGGGCACCTGAGCAGCTTTGTCGAACTCTTCAGGCGTCTTGACCTTGAAGCCCTGCATCTTCTGAGTACTTCCCAGGGCAACTGCGGCCCTGGCCTGGAACTCTGGTGCATGGCTGGCACCAGCACCGTCATTGTCCCCCAGTTCCTCCCCCATGAGGCAGTCATGATTGTCCTCCTCGTACTCCGCCTGCTGGTTGAAGTTGGAGTCGTACTCGGGCACGTCATCGCCATCCTCTGACTGGGCCTGCGCCTCAACGCCCTTGCCACCCTTGGCCGGCGCTCCTGGCTGTAAACCTGTCAATTCTGCGGCGAGCTTCTCCTTTACCTCAGCGCTGGCTGCCACCTGCTGCGGCTGCTGCGGCTTCTGCTTGGACTCCGGCAGCTTGAGCCACTCCTTCGTGGTGATCCCCATCTTGTGGTTCTCGAAGCGGTGAGCGATGTTGTAGGCGCGCATCTGAGCATTCTTGACCTCATTTGGCCACTTCGAGTTCTGGCGATCCTTGTGGAAGTTGTGGGGTACCTTGGCATCCCGACATCCAGTATAGCAGCGCTCTGGAGAATGGGGCAAGCGCGTGAAGCACCACTCGCATTGGAACTCCTTCGAAGCGTCAGGTGGTGGCACCTTGCCGTAAGTGGGCTTCTGCCTCTCCGCATTGTTCACCTCCCTCGTAGGCCTCCTAGCACCATCACCACCAGACTGCGCTGGCTCCTTCTTTTTGGGGTCCCTGCGTTTGTCCCCAGTCTTGTGGGAAGAGCTAGAGCGCCTCATGGAGGACACCAGCTCAGAGAGGTCAAGCCCCAGCATCCTGGCTTCGTAGCAGGAATACACGCAGGTCAGTCTGCGGACGAGTTCCTGCTGCAGTGTCAGGGCCCATGCTTCAGCATCGTTCTTCAACTTATCCTGCACCTCCACGATGACCTCCAAGTCCTCCCAGGTGACCCTGTTGGGTGCAGGATGGCTGACTCGCAGCTGCTCCGATACACGATCTCGGTATTCCTTGATGCGCAGACCCTTGATGCACTCCTCAACGTCCTGTCTGACGATGGAGTCCCCCACTGACTTGCCAGCGTTGAGCGCTGATTCCCTGCGTCGACAGCTCTTCACGTAAGCGAGGCCATCCTGCTCGGCGGTCTGCGACTTGGCGACCAACAGGTCCTCCTTCTCTTTGGTGCCCTTCATCAAGAACTTGGCCTCGAGCTCTGCAATGAACGCCCTCAAGGCCCAAAAATAGTGAGAGTCCTCCGTGCCATCCGGCCCTGTGAGACCCTTGGTGGAAGTCCCTTCGTCCTCCCACTCGTCAGACAGCTCACCATCAGCATCACCATCCTGGAACTTCTTGCAGACTGCCCATGTTGCCCCTGGCACCAGCTCATGGAAAGGAGGTTGTGCGCAGCGCACTGAGCCCTGGTAAGAGTCCCTCGTGGTGAGGTCCTTCAGGACATGACACGCATGAGAGGCCATAAGGCCATTCTTCATGTATGAAGCGCACCACCAGTCATAGGCGACTGAGGTGGAATGATCATCTCCTGCTAGAAGCGAAGGCAAGAGGTCCCACAACGATCTGTAGTCTGGTTTGGAATCAATGAAGGCCTTCTTTGCCAGTGGGCTGAGCGAGTGAAAAGCCGCTGACCTCATATGCCTGCGTATCTTAGCCTCGTGACCCCGCTGTACTTTTCCCACCATTTCAACGAAGCGCCTGATGAAAAGCGCCCTGTCCTCACTCTTGCCACCAGTGTAGCAAAGCTTGTCATCAGCCTTGTCAAGTGTGTGACTGTCCCTGTCATAATGATCCATCTCGTCTACGTCGTCAAACGCAAAGAGGAACTGATTGGCTGCTGCTGCTGCTGCTCTTGCTGCTGCTACTGATGTTGGTGTGGAGGGGCTGGATTCTGGACCCGACCCCTCTGTGCTCATATAGCCAATGTCAAACTCCTGACTGCTTTTCTCCCGTGCCAGTCGCCGTGCCTCACGCTCTCTGGACTGGGCAGTGGCAGCGCTCGGCTCCGCCTCACCCTCCGTGGTCAAGTACTACGTTAATGCTCAGCAAGTGGGACTAAGGAAGCGTGTCCTCCTTTGGCGCAGAGCTTATTCACCAACAGGATGCAGGCTTAATTCAGACTGGTTTAGGTCAGTGCACTGAGTGCCCCTGGATTCACACCGTTCTGAACAAGCAGGAGGACGAAACGCGTGCAGCCAGCGCAAGCCCAAAGGTCCAGCAATATGTCTCAAAGCTCTGAATCAACAGCAGATGTAGGATGGAGGCTTAATTCAGGCTGGTTTAGGCCAGTGCACTGAGTGCCCCTGGATTCACACCGTTCTGAACAAGCAGGAGGACGAAACGCGTGCAGCCAGCGCAAGCCCAAAGGTCCAGCAATATGTCTCAACGCTCTGGATCAACAGCAGATGCAGAATATTCGTGCAAGAAGGGCTTAGAGCTGGGCCAGTGTGCTGAGCACCCCTGGATTAGCTAAGCCAACGTCCATCAAGAGCACAGAGACTATAAAGACAACACTTCTTCCACCAAGGCACCAGAAATAGCACAAATATGCAGTGGTGTGAGCTAAGCCAGTGTGCTGAGCACCCCTGGATTCACAGAACCACTGCTCATTAAGGGCACGGGAGTTGGCATGGAAGTCCACCCCCAGTCCAGTAAGCAAGAGAGAAAGTTGCCACACAGAGTTGGGAGCTAAGCCAGTGTGCTGAGCACCCCTGGATTCGCAGCACCACTGCTCATTCAGAAGGTCACTGGTGATATGAGGGCCTCACCGGCTGACAAGTACTGTAGAAGAGATAAAAGAATTCTCGCACACATTATGACAAAGAACCAGAGAATCCCCAAGTGGTCAACAACACTCCAGGCTGGGCCAGTACTCAATTAGGTCTGAATCCACCAGTCACCTCTGACAAACCAGTAAATAGTGTGTATAAAAACCACTCACTTGTCACCTTCAGGGCTGATGTCGCTGCTATCCCTCTGGCAAGCTCGCTCCTGCTTCAGGTATAGGCCAGTACACCAGGGGTGTCCCTGGATTAACCGTCAGACAACGGTAAAACTGCCAGAGAAACCGTAAGGTGAAAGTCCACTCATAAGGTAGCAACTCACTGCTGATCCGCTCCTAGTTGGTAAGCCCAGGCAGATGCCGCCGCTAATTAGCTCCCAGGTCGCACACTTGCCTTTCAGTTAGGCCAGTACACCAGGGGTGTCCCTGGATTCACTTCAGACAAGGTGGTCAACTGGAGAGACCACTGGAAAATAGCTCATCAAGGTGGTCATTCACTGCTGATTCACTCTGTCGCTGCCGCCGCCCAAGCTCATGCCGTGCTGATTAGCTTCTAACTGAAGAACACCTGTTCGCAGTTAGGCCAGTGCACCGTGGGTGCCCCTGGATTCACTGTAGAACAAGGTGGTAAGGCTGAGCATATCACAGGATAGGAGAAAGCCGCTCATCAACCAGTGAATTCAGTGCTGATCCGCTGCCGCCGTCGCTGGTGACCTTTTTCCGTGCAAGTACCACCAAGTTTAGAGAAGAAGAAGGGTCCGCCAGTGCACCGTGGGTACCCCTGGAGTCGCCTGACTTCCGAATCCGCTCTCACAAACTGCTGCTGACTTCTCGCCAAAGGGTCTTTACTTCCGAATTAACACTGAAATAAAAAGCCGCTCCGCGCAGGACATTATTATTTTGAAAAAGGACAAAAACAGCAGTAAAATATATTCATAAAAGGTCGGTATAATAACCACAAAGTACGAATTATTGTACAAAAGCTGTGAGCAGAACTATCTTAGCACTCTAGCACTGGCACGCGAACAGCCACCTAGCACTCTTGTGAGGCAAAATAATAATGAGTCCACTAGCCTGACCTACAGTCAGAGCTTACTTATATCTCAATGCTCTGTCACATTTCCCAAAACTGTAACGGGTTCTAGCCCTTAAATCTTCATCTGGCCAATGGAAAGTCATTATTCCATGCCAGCGCTAACAATGTTACCGTTCACCACATTTTGACTGACACGTCAGTGGCAGAGTAGTCACTGTCATCTTCATCTTATCATTTCTTGGTCACCCGATAATGACCATAATTATCTTCTCTGGCAGGTCTGCACCTCTCGGGCAGTCATATTAGCGAAGCCTGTCATACTGTCACCTCTGTCACGCGTGTCACCAGCTGGACAAACCCGGCGCGGTACCATGAGAAGCCGGCGTTTGTTACAGACTGTTGAGAAGCTGCGGCAACTGGCGTGGGCACCAGCTGATCAAATTGCAATTGCCTTTTGGAGGCACCAGCTGGGTGCGCTCTCAGTCTAGCTGGAGCCACCAGTTGGTACGGCGTCGAGGCCATGCCGGCGATTTCAGCAGTTGCGGTCAATTCGCGCGTTAGTAAACAAACCAAAATCCAAAATGTGGTCTAATCAAGGATCTAAAAAGTACATGGTAAAGCTCTCGTCGAGAGAAAACAAATTTACACTCGAGACAACAATTGATAGGAAATAAGGGCAGGGGCTTCAAATTCAGGGTCAAAGGTTAAAAATTTACAGCCATGGGGTAGGGTAAAGTGAGAGGGCCGGCGATCGTGTGGTGAGGCTTGATGTTGACGCGCGTACTGCCTCGGAGACTGCGGCTAGCTACACCGGTCCATCTTTTCCCTAAGCGATTGTGCTCACAACGGAAAACTTGCCTCTCACTCACACTACCTTACCCCGTGACTAGTGCGTTCTAGAACCTCATGCCCTGATTCTCAGCCCCGAGCCCCTATAAAGGAATAATAATAATAAAACATTTACGCTAGCAAAGGGGACAAAGTCCTGAGAGTGCGGTATCCCTGCAAAGCAGGCTAGTGAAAACACCAGGAGCTACTCCCTCTGCTACAGCGCGCCCACAAAAAGGGGCTCAGCCCGCTTGTCAGCGGGGTGACATCTAGAGAAAAAGCAAAGTGCTAAAAAGGCTTTAGCCAGCCATACTCGGCGGTAATAAATAACCACCTAAGGCCGGTGGTGGGCGCAAACCTGTGAGAACAAACACACAGTGAAGCACTACTAACAGGGTGCTACGCTCGCATATGTCCACCGTGAAACTGTGAAGCTATACACAAGATAATACGAAGTGATATAGCTTCCGCTGAAAGAATGTGATGACAGCCCCTAGGAAGTCAGGTGTGGAAATGACAGATGCTAGAATGAACTGTCTGACTACCGAATTCGATATCGGAGATGGCGCTGATGATAGTGAAGTAGTCATAGTATAGTAGTCGAGCCGTATCGGTGATGACACATATGACTATGACACTGTCGGTGTGCCAAATCCAGCATATATCGCTGTGGGTCCGCGACGCCAACTTGAATATCATTGGGAGATAATATATGCAATGCATACAAAAACCAAGCTTCGAATCGACAAAAATCAGGGGGAAACACGTTGTAAACAATTGTTTTTTTCGTTACCCGTCCTTTTCTAGCTCCGTTCTGTCATATCGAATATATCACGCGTTTGCACGCTATTTCATGGAATCGCGCGCTATTTTTTCGAGTACGATTTTACACACAGGAAGAGGAAGAGAATTTACATTTGTATACAAAAATCATTTCGCACCCAAGCTTTATATATCGCGCGATTGGACGATTGAGTGAAATTCATTGTTTTTATTGCGAAATCGAAGATTCTACTGTCTTAGAATGTGGAGTTTGTAATGAAAATCTGAAGTGCGTCATAATGGGAACACGTCATAATGGGAACAGGCATAGCCACTGTACTTCGGACAGGTGTGATTACAGGTTTAGCTAGGGAGTTAGGGCATAGGGGCTCACTGTAGTGCAGGTGTTTCACATAACCAATACTGTATCGAATATCAATATGAATATCAATTTTGGAATGTAACTTCATGTTCAAAGCCATCCAATAGATATCCGCAATTGATTTAACAGATGTTACAATTAAATTTCATATTACACATGGCTTGTGTAACATCTATCCAACGAGTCGAACTGTGTATACGTGGCACGTATGTATCTTCATTCACGCGAATATTATATTGATATATAATATTGGGGAAAAAATCGGAGATGAAATCGAAGATTCCCCCTCTTTTGAAAAATCGGGGGAAAATTCAGTCCCTTTAACAGTGCAAAAGTTGAAGCCCAAATCTAGGCTGTACACGACAACGTATGCGTATTCAATTGAGGCCCGAGTGTATTGTAAATAAAAGTTTTGGAATAATTTTGCATATATAAATTAGGTCCTCATTCTTGCCAAATCCCAGAAATGCTTGCAAGGACGCATGAAATTCAGTCCCTTTAACAGTGCAAAAGTTGAAGCCCAAATCGTAGGCTGTACACGACAGCGTATGGTGTATCCATATTATATCAATTGAAGCGCGTTGTGACTACGTGACACAGCAAATATTTTACAAAGGGAAGGGTTATACGCGCTGGAATTCACACGTCGTTTCCGTCTCAATCCCGAAAAAATTCTGAACCAGCGTGACGGTCATATCGTCTCGCATCGTCTCGCGTGTCATCGTGAATTTAATTTCCAGGATTATTAAATCATCATCAATTTATCTTCCATCGATATCGCGGATACGATTGCCGTTGGCGTTGACTAGTTCAAGGATAAAGAGCTGCGCACCAACAATTACTGCTCATAATTTTCTCAACGGTCCTTCGCTTCGCCTCATGGGCGGAACGATGTCGTGGCTGCTGTGTTATGCGCAGGGATTTCGGAAGTGTTTGGCTGCTTCTATTTTTCAGTTTACTTATGCATATGTGCCAACTCACGATACTCATTTTGTGCAGCTTGTGTCGCAGGTTTTCCGATGGCGAGGAGGGGCGCGCTTTCTTGTGGTGTGGAAGTCTAGGGCAACCTAGCTTGGGATCACACCCAACCACATCGGACCCACCTTGTTCTCACGTTTTATTCAACTCACTTTGAATCTGCATACAAAGTTTGAGGAGCATCGAGGTGTGATAAGTTAGAGACTGATTTATCTTTTTGGGTTTATGGCGTCATCGCGACCTCTTGGGGTGTGGAAGTCAAGGTTGAGCATGCCAACCTTGCTTGGGTTCGAACCCAACCACATCGAAGTCCTCTGTGTTAGCGCACGAAACTTTGCACTAAATTTGCTGAGAGTAATATTAGTTCACCATCTTGCGCGCAAGGATTGTCGTCAAGTATGCACGAGAAGGTCACTTCATGACAAAGAGCTTTTTGGGTTTGGTTTGGGTTTTCATGTACCCAAACCAACAAATGCCAAACAGTCAAGGTCTTCCCGTGCTTCCTAGCAAACGAAACTACGCTGATATTTTGCCAAGATATATATCTTCAAGTTCCCTAAAGCGCAAGGACTGAGATACATTGTTTGCGAAACAAACAGTTTATTTCCTTGGCAGATTTATTGGGTTTGGGCTCGAATGTACCCAAACCCAATATATTCCAAACAGCCAAGGGCTTCCCGTGCGTTCTAGCGCACGAGACTTTCCACAAATATTGTCGAGATATATACATTTAAGTTCCCTGAAGCTCAAGGACTGGCATACACTGTGCCCGAAACGAACAGTTCATTTCTTTGGCAGATTTATTGGGTTTGGGCTCGAATGTACCCAAACCCAATACATGCCAAACAGCCAAGGGCTTCCCATGCGTTCTAGCGCACGAGACTTTCCACAAATATTCTCGAGATATATCTCTTTAAGTTTCCTGAAGCTCAAGGACTGAGATACATTGTTCGCGAAATGATCAGTTTATTTCTTTGGCAGATTTATTGGGTTTGGGCTCGAAGGACCCAAACCCAATACATGCCAAACAGCCAAGGGCTTCCCGTGCGTTCTAGCGCACGAGACTTTCCACAAATATTGCTAAGATATACATATTTTAGTTCCCTGAAGCACAAGGACTCAGACTTCGATGTGGTTGGGTTCGAACCCAAGCAAGGTTGGCATGCTCAACCTTGACTTCCACATCCCAAGAGGTCGCGATGGCGCCACAAACCCAAAAAGATAAATCAGTCTAAAACTTATCAAACCTCGATGCTCCTCAAAGTTTGTATGCATATGCAAGGTGAGTAGATTAAAATATGAAAACAAAGTAAGTCCGTTGTGGTTGGGTATCATCCCAAGCTAGGTTGCCCTAGACTTCCACATCTCAAAAAGGTGCGTCCCTCCTCGCCATCGGAAAACCTGCGACACAAGCTGCACACACCGAATGCCGTGAGTTCGCATATATGCAATAAACGAATTGAAAAATAAAAACAGCCAAACACTTCCGCAATCCCTGCACATAACACAGCAGTCACAGTGAACACCGTTCCGGCCATGAGGCGAAGGAACGTTGAGAAAATTATGAGCAGTAAATGTCGCAGCGAGCGCTTTATGGTTGAGCTAGTCAACGCCAGCGCCAACGGTAATCGTATCCGCGATATCGATGGAAGATAAATTGATTATCTGTTTTAATAATCCTGGAAATTAAATTCACGATGACACGCGAGACGATGCAAGACGATATGACCGTCACGCTGGTTCAGAATTTTTTCGGGATTGAGACGGAAACGACGTGTGAATTCCAGCGCGTATAACCCTTCCCTTTTACAAATAACTTCACACTGCGTCAATAATATAATTCCGGTCATCAGTGGATAATGAAAATTATAAACAGGAATAAATTGATTATTCGATTTATATAAAAAAGCACGCAACGTTACGCTCCAGTCGTTCAAGTGTAGTGAACAGTGAACAATGCCATTGTGACCATTGAACAGTGCAGTGTGCTGTCAAAGTGTCAATAACCTTTACGCCGGAAGCGATCCCATAAATAGATATTGCGCAACAAAATGGGCCGAGATTTATATAACGTGAATTCAGAAACAGTGAATGCTATCCATACACGTGGCATAGAAATCCTTTGCCTTAGCCCCAACTTAGATTTCCATATTTATATGGATGCATTGTGGCATGGTTAAAAACAGTAATCACTATATTTCTATTTTAATACCAAAGGTCGATCGTTGGGCGATACGGTCACTCAAGAACGACAAGGGCGTGGCGGCCGTGGGAAAGGGAAAAGTGGTGCTCGCGCGACGAAGGGTAGCCAAGGTGGTAGGGGTTAAATCTCCGCATCGTTGCAACCGGTGGCATTGAGCTTTGAACACTTTCTCAAGAACATGCGTAATTCTAATTAGTGTATGCTTTTCGTGATTGAGATGACCTTGCCCCATTTTCGTGCAAAGTTTTGTTATTCATTACGCAATGTACGACTCTCGAAAATATGTGCTAGGGATTCGTACCACTCGTGCTAGACGACTACCGATAATCTATGTGATAACAATTCACCGCATCCCGCAGTATACGGCTCTCGAAAAAATGCGTTAGGAAATCATGGCACGCCGTGCTAGACGACTCCCGAAAATATGTGATAACAATTCACCGCATACCGCAACATACGACTCTCGAAAATATGTGCTAGGAATTCGTCATGGCACGCCGTGCAAGACGCCTCCCGAACGCGAAATTATGTGATATCGAATCACCGCATTCCGCGATATACGACTCTCTAACATATGTGATAGAAATTCATGGCACGCCGTGATAGACGACTCGTACCGAAAGTAGGTGCATATGTAAGATATCGGTATGAACAAAAAAAGCGAAAGTAACGAGTTTGTGTGTGGGGCGCCCCACTGGGCGCAGTATTCGTTTCAAAAAGGTTTGATCCCCAGCGCCAGGGGGGCGGTTGTGGGGGGGCGGAGCCCCCCAGTGGGCGCAGTTTAAAAGAAAAAGGTTCCGGGTAACGGGGGGGTGTGGGGGGGGCGGAGCCCCTCCAGTGGGCGCAGTCTTAAAAAACTTTTCCGTATCGTTGATACAGGAGAGGAGACGGGAGGGTCCAACGCAACGCGCCTTCATATGGATGCATTGTGGCATGGTTAAAAACAGTAATCACTATATTTCTATTTTAAGACCAAAGGTCGATCGTTGGGTGAGCGGGACATAAAATTAGTAGCCTTTTATAGCATAGCATTTCCGCCGGCTATAAACGACTGCTGTTTACTACATATTTAGAATACAAATCATAAACAGAGAAGTGTATGCTGAATCCATATTATATGAATTGAAGCCCGAGTGTATTGTAAATAAAAATTGAAACGCACCCAGCGCGGCGGTATAAATGAGTAAGGTCACCCGTGAATGACTGCGTTAATAATATAATTCGGGGAAGGGGGGCTGGGGGGCGCGTAGCCCCCGGCACCCTAATAGATAGAGATGGATAGACCACGAATACCGAGACGAATAAACGGGGTCACGTTTAGTATGTGTTTTTGGAACACAGAAAGGGGGGGGAGGGAGGGGGAGGGGGAGGGAGGGAGGGAGGGAGGGAGGGGCGGGGAGGGAGGTAGGGAGGGAGGGAGGGAGGGAGGGCGGGAGGGAGGGGGGGGATGGAGGGTGGGGAGGGGGGGAGGGAGGAGGAGACACAATCTCTATTTGTCGGTCTCTCACTCTTCACACGATGAGGATATAATTGATGATGGATGATAAGGGGGGTTTATTTTTTCCCCACCTGTACGTTCACGTACCCCCTACATAATATGTGTATGGTTGTATGGTTGTGGTATCGATAGTCCGTCTCGTATAAGCGTATCAATCCGGTCGTGGCTTGGTCCAATTGAGCAATCGTAAATTGGACAATGCAGGTATGAAAGAATAAAACTCGGTTTATTATGAGTTGTATTTTCCTATATGTATAAAATGAATGCGAAGCGTCACTGTCACCAATTATACAAAGAGTATTTTCATGTATTTAATACGGAGTAGAAAATCAGCCAGTGCAGACTACCGTTTATAACAGTGTATGTTACTCTCTTGCACATGCTTACACTCGATTGTCATATGTCACTGTCACTTTTGAGACTACGACCGAGCTCACTACACCCCTCGCGCAAATAAGCGGTCCGAAAGAATGATATCACTCTACACTCAACGTCAAGGTTTCTGTGTTTTTTCAAGCGAAGGAACAACTTCTATAACGAACCCGCCTCAGTGGAAAACGCAAAACGCCACTGGGAGCGCATTATACGTCTATTACCAGTAGGTGGGATTGGTTTTTGAAGTGTGCAATGCAGCCCTTCCCGCCGAGACATAGTTCCAACAGTAGGAAACAATTCTTTACCCCTAGCGAAGCCAGCGAACTTGCCACTCTTACCGGGAAGAGCAGCTCTCCTGCATCAGCGATTGTTCCACCAATTTCAGTCCCATTCCCCGTAAGTCCACAGACAAACTCTTATCCTGGCTACTTTTCACCGAGCCCGCTTTCAGGATACCCGCGACAACCACCAGTCTTCGCTGCACCTGGCTTCTCGCATGCAGCCTTCGAACCTCGCCCCCCTTCCCATCACATTCCCCAACCTCAAACATCACTCACCTTCGACAGACCAACGCCCCAGCCAGCAGCCCCCGCAACCACGTCATATAGCAGCAATAAGGGATTCTTCTCGTCGGACGAACTTCAGGGTACGCGGGAGCATACTCCTTCTCTTGTTTACTCACACCTATGCCATCGCTCCGCTGACGCGAATCACGCGTCGTATCCCTCAAATTCCAAGTGACTGACTGCTTGAGTTTTTTGCTGCAGACCTCAGCTACATACTAAACGCCTCGGTGGAGACTACTGACTTCAACGACCTCGAGATGACCGCGGCGATGTCGGCCTCCGAAGACTCACAAGCGGGCTCGAGTGAGTATGAGTCTGAGCTTCGGGGCGAATTCACCTCAGAGCTCACGAGGATGATCGATAGCTGTTTGGATGTCCCTGCCCTGGAGGCGAGTACATTCAAGTTCGGGGGCGTTTCGGACCCCCAGGCTCCCACCCTCGCTCCCCGAATCAGTTTCGCCGAGTCCCGCGTCGCTTCCCTTGATCGACTTACAGAGCAGCACTCACCCACGCCAGAAGCCTCCATGACGCAGAAGTCCCAAGCCCCCGCACCGCAGCCTTCAGAATCGCAAACCCTTTACGTCCACCCCAACCCGCTTCAGCCCCACACCAGCCCCTCCGCGCCCAACCCCAACCTCACCAGGCAGCCCCTCTTCGCACCGCAGTGGGGTCCTGACTACCCCCGGTTCAACGAACCTATTCCAGCTGCAAGCATCGCACCGTCTTGTTCGCTTCCCCCCCCCGCGGCAGCTGGAGCCCCCGCGGAAACCTCTTCGCAGGATATGGCAAGCACCGGGCCTCCCTTGGACAGCGGGCTCTCGAGCGAGGACAGTGGCGCGGCAGGGAGCAAGACTCAGCGAAAGCCAAGTAAAAGCCGCTCGTGGACGGCGGAGGAGGATGAGCTCGTTAAAAGTCTCGTCCGGCGGCACGGCGTGCGTAAGTGGGCTCTTGTGGCGTCGTTCCTTCCAATGAAAACGCAAAAACAGGTCTACGCCAGGTGGCGGGACTACCTTCACCCCGGCCTGGTCAGCAAGCCCTGGACGCAAGAAGAGGAGGTATAATTACATCCAGCTACAGTCCCCCCTTCCTGTCATACGTCCCTCCTCCTCCCAACACTCTTGTTATATGTGCCATCTCTGCCCACCTCCCTCGCGCTGCCGGCCAGGTAACTCGGTTCGTCTTCACTTCTTCCGGCAGCACGAACGTCCGCGAGAGCCAGCTGTCCTCGCCGAGGCCTGGTGCTGCTCGGAAGAGAGGACTTTCCTCACGGGGCGTCACGGCTCGCGCAGGACCTCCTTCATCACCTGCACTTGAAGACCGGCAATCAGTGGGCACTGCTAGCCACGATGCTTCCCGGAAGGTGTGTTGCAACCCACTCATGTTGCCACGTGAGCACGACTACTTGGACCTTTGTTGCCACGTGAGCACGACTACTTGGACCTTTGTTGGCTCTCGCTTCTGCGCAGGGTGCTGCCTCAGTGGAACGACGTAAGGCTTGCTCGAATTCCTTGTATCCCTTTACTCTATGCCAATAGTGTGCCTCAGCACCCCGGTTTGCAGGCAGCATGAAGCTCTGTTGTCCGGCAGTGCGCCTCAGCACCCGGTTTGCAGGCAGCATGAAGCTCTGTTGTCCGGCAGTGTGCCTCAGCACCCCAGGTTCTGTTGTCAGTGCAGCATTTGCAGGCAGCATGAAGCTCTGTTGTCCGGCGAGTGCGCCTCAGCACCGGTTTGCAGGCAGCATGAAGCTCTGTTGTCCGGCAGTGCGCCTCAGCACCCGGTTTGCAGGCAGCATGAAGCTCTGTTGTCCGGCAGTGCGCCTCAGCACCCGGTTTGCAGAGAAGCTGGTGACCGCTCCAACTTTCAGGAACGGAAGACAGATCCTAATTCATAAATATGCACACTGCTGAAACATGTGTTTGTGAAGATGTTTGGCTGTGTCGTGCTGGAGCGCCTCTTCAGGTCGCCGAACACCATCAAGAACCACTTCAACGCGTCTCAGAGAAAGACGGAGCGCTCGCAACGGCGAACTTTGAAGCCAGCCCCGCAAGTTTCCTCGTCCATCCAGCCCGCCCAAACCCCAGAGATGAGCCTTGAACCGAAGGCAGAGGAGCGCTCAGACAAATATGTGTACAGCATATGGTAAGCAGTTAGCAGCGCTCAGACGGCTGCAGTGTGATGTATTTTTACTTCGAGAGGTGCTGTGTTATTATCTGTACATCATTTGAGTGAAAAATGCTCAAGGACATTGGGGATTGGGACAATCGTCACTCCGTTGTTTTGTAGTTTAAGTGGTGGTGAGATAGAACTGCCGATATAGAAAATAGTCCTTCTTCCTGGAATTTTACTCTCTGAACTGCAGACTGAGACCTAAAACAAGAACATTTAATAAGCCAGGACTCATGAGCACCGATGGTGTTGCATATGTTGGCATTATTTCTAAAAATTTCAGAATATCCGAACACTGGTATGCATGGTGATCCAGATAGGTAGAGGTAGGCATGAATATGAAATAACCCCTTGTGGAGATTTTGAGCTGCAGGCGGCCACTTCCATTAATGCATATTCGAAAGGGGGACGTTGCAGTTGAACAGTATTTGAACTTTATAAGTACACACTATCCCCATGTTGATACCCGTGGCATCGACGATCATAATGTCACTGATACTGCTGGGAATATGTTCACAGAACCCCCTATTCAAATGAATTGTGCATCCCTGGAATATACAACTGGAGACCTGAGAACACTGGAGAATACAAGCGCAATATATATCACATACGCGCGCACATAATCTGCCATCGCACTCAATCCAAAACATCATCATCACCTCGAGCAAGTAATAAATGTGACGTGGCCACTCATAGAACTTGTAGCGTTCAAGATTGGGCTCTGAAGCTCCAGGCGCATTCGGCCCCAATGATATTTTGGAGCAGCAGGCATATTTTGGAGCAGTAGACAATACAGTTCTTACATATTTTCTCCTCACATTTGTGTTATCGCTAATTTGATGAGGACCGAACAGTCAATTTGACCCTTGCACGAGGAGTTTCCAGATTGCATGCAGTTCATGCATTCCAAATGCTGCAAAGCTCGTTAAAGTGGGTTAGACAAAACTGGATCATATAGGTAATTACAGCCATCAAGGATTATGGCATTTGGCACAACTATGAAACTTTTTATGATTTTGATTGGCGGGTATATTTTCCAGTTGCAGTTACTATGGTCCCGGCCACCTCTGGGTAGCTGCCCCGGGCTGCCAGCTCCCAACACATCTTTACCATCTCAATGATGTTTATGCAAAGAATACTGAGCATTCAACATTTCCATCGTGCAAGTAGTTTTACCGGATTCAAGCATGAGTTTATCCGGCGGTTGCCTTCCTGGCGCAAAGCGCAGCGCAGTGTGCACCCGTGGAGAACTGTGAGTTGAACTTGAAAGTTTTAAATGATGAGCTCGGGGACATGCCTATTTGTGCCATTGCAGTTCTTGCATGTTTCTCGTGATTTTGGTCCGAACCCACGAGGATTTCCACCACACACGCGCATGCCTTGCATATTTGGACGGACTCCTCACAAAAAGTCAAGGTCCAAAAACTATTGATCATGCAACTTGACGCACGCGACGCATGCTCATGACATGCTTTCCGCATCCCAATGCCGGACAATAGAACTTTGCCTCGTCAATACACCGCGCCCTGGACAAGACCAACAAGCCCCCCTCCCATTCTACCCTGTCAGGCTTTCCCTTCATATCCATCCAAGTGATAATGCGCAGAAATGACATTGATGTGTTCCAAAGACATATTGGAGACATATTGGAGAACAAATATCACTATAAAAAGTCCCCACAGAAACATGACAACCAAGAACGGAAGGTTCTTCAAAGGAGATGGGAAAAACGAGCCGAAGAGGCAGCAGAAGAAGAGCGGTGCAGCAGAAACGAGAAGAAAAAAACCCCAAAGAGCAGCAGAAGAGCGGTGCAGCAGAAATGAGAAAAAAAACGCCAAAAGAGTAGCAGAAGGAGCGGCGCAGCAGAAAAAAGGGGGGGAAATGCCAAAAGAGCAGCAGTAGGAGCAGCGCAGCAGAAACAAGGGGGGAAAAGGCCAAAAGAGCAGCAGAAGGAGTGGTGCAGCAGAAACGAGAAAAAAAAGGCAAAGAGCAGCAGAAGGAGCTATGCAGCAGAAACAAGAAGAAAAGCGAGCCAAGAGGCAGTAGAAGAGGAAGCAGAAGAAGAGTGAAGCAGAACAGAACCTGACCAAGTGGGAATCAGAAAACCAAGGACGTCGGCAAGCAACCAGGGTGTGATTCCTTAAAACACTGTTTCACTGCGCATACAGTAATCACTCATCTTTTAAGAAAATAGGAAATTGGGCCCAGCCTCTTGTTATACTGCTAATTAAATATTAGCGCTAAGTAGTCAATATGAGGGAAACTCAAAAAACGATGACTACGTTCTTATGATTTCTCAAAGGCAAGTGATTACTTGTTCCGCGTCCACAGGCCTACAGGTGAAGACGCCAGGCATACCGTTGGGGAGGTCTAGGGTCACCCACAGGCCTACAAGCAAAGATGCCAGGCATGCCATTGGGGAGGTCTAGG